>JBCFYV010001961.1:0-47316 GCA_039000515.1 Timema cristinae | reverse complement strand
GTAAATATTTTTTTTGCTTATGTCTCAATCCAACAACTAAATTCAGATGAAACTTTTTTATTGATAGTATGATAAAAAATAAATTTTTTTATTTCATTTTTTAAATATGAAAACTACCTCTCTTAACCTACTAAAAAGGGGCTCTTTACAAACTTAAACTATGTTTAAAATAAAATCTAACAGTATTTTTATTTTTTTTTGTTATTATTTAGGAATATCCCTTTAAAAATGTAAAGGGAAGCTTTCCAACGAAGTGTTTTTATTAGACATTTTACTGCGTAAATTTCTATTATATTGATTCTTTTATTTGGTGTGTAAAAATTAACCCACTAATGTCCCGTTCCCCTAGGGCACTCAAAAAACAAACATACTTTTTTTTTTATTAAACTTTTTTTTTTTTGTATCGGAGAAAAGGTGATATGAAGTGATATTCAATATGAAGAAATCAAAACCTGGACTTCTAGTTCATGCCAGGACAAAGCCATAACTATGGGGTCGGTTTTTAGATTTTTAAGGAGTCTGAGGGGTTTGAACTATAGAAAAAAAAAGGAATTTTTTTGAAGACTTGCTACCGACTCCAAGACCTTTATGAAGTCCTTTATTGTCTTAGCAGATGGCAGCACTACCCAAATTTTGAATTAAAAATAGGATTTTCCCACTTCATTTGTTACTTCAATCGTTATGGTTATATAATGGCCGATTGTCAAGTGATTTTAAATTCCCCTTTTTTTAATTTCGGGAAAATGCATATAATTTCGATTTTTTCTAGAGGAGGGACACAAGTCAAGAAAAATTCAAACAAAATCTTTTTCCCCTTTCTGTCAGAAAAATTTCAGTTGATTTTATGAAAGGTTTTTTTATACTATCTTTATTTATAAAAGGATGGAGGAATTTACTCTCCCGTGTGATTGGCCAAAGAAGGTACATATCCCAACCTTTGATAACAAGAATTTAATTTCTCAAATTTAATAGCCCAATATTTTTCCCTAGTTTGGGGTTATAAACCCCACCCAAACATATTTTTACATTTGATAAAACTGGGCTCCTCCAACACCCCGATTAAGATTCCATATTGCTAAAATTTTGGGGAATAAAGGGTGTGACTGTGTTTAAGTTGTTTACGCCCGTTTTTCCATGGGGAAAAACTGTCAAGGAAAGACAAAAACCATCTATGGTCCCGATTTGATGAAAAAGGCGATTTGTCAATTTAAATACCCTTGAATAATAATGGTAAAAAATTAAATTTATGTAAAAACTTTAACATCAAACTGTTAATAATATAATATAATATACTATTAACTACGATTAACATATTATGTCTAATAAGAACATAGTTTTATAGGGGAACGCTGTTTTAAAAAAAGTGGCACTATCTCTACTTCATGGTTGGTGCAAAAAAGAGGTTGATGTATGGCAAATTTGTTTGTGATTGATCTAAAAAAAAATAGCATTTCTTCTTACTAAAACAACAAAATAATCGGAAATAAATTTATATACACACATATATTTCAGAAACAACTTGAAGATATTTGTAAATTATTTGTAATATTCATGGTAGCTGAACAACATAAATTGTCACTCTCCTGTTAAGACTTTCCTTCTGAAGAAAGGGATATTGACGTTCGAATTTCGTTCTGTCTACTGAGAGTGATTTTTCCCAAATAGTTCCCCACTTACCTTTCACTCAAAAGCGGATATAAAACATTCTAACTAGGGCTGGATTTAGAGTTAAGGAGGTCCCAGGTTGATAACTAATGAGTATGCAAAAATGCACACTTTATCAAACCACACTTCTAATTATAGTACATTCATGACCTTAGTTTATTGGATGACAGCTCATAAAGATACTATAAATAGTCCCTAATGTATCCTTATGCCAACATTTGACATCTGTCACTTTGGATAACTGTAATTAAAACATTTGGTAATGTATGATTGTGATAGTTAACCACAGTAATTCAGGCCCATATTATTTTTATTCATTTGAAGTTGGTAATAATAATAATCTTATTTATTGTTATATTCCACTTAAAAAATGATTATTCACAGCACTCACAAAAGCTTTTAACTACTATAGCTTAAAGATGGTGATCAATGAATTTAAATTATGTGATTGAACATGATGAAAACAAGTTCTTTACAATGATCTACCCGCTGTAAATAAACATATTTTATTCGGTTAACTATTTCCCAATACAATAAAATGATCATAAAATAATTTATTATATTTATAAAGGAATTACAAGTATTTCCTCTTTTCCAAGTAAATACAATGACTCTATTAAAGAGTATTAATTTATGCACTATATTATATATTATCAGTATCATTACAAAACGAAGAAGTACTTTTAATTATGTTTAAAATATTGTTTTAGATTGGATAATAAGAGATTATTAAAAGTAATTAAATAGTGTGATAAAACTTAATTTGACGTTATTTTAAATATATGTAATAAAAAACTTGACATTTATAACAAAAACAATGGTGTTTTACAAGTGTTGTCCATCCAAAAATTAACATATGATTTCTGAACTGTCATCCTGGTAAAAAACCTATCATGAACAGACTTCATTTAACCAGTCCAACACATTAGCTCTGTCGTTATCCAATCTGTTCACTTTGCTAAGGGTGCCGGGTCCCATTCCTGGCTTTGCAGAAAAAAATATCATTTGTAAATGTGGGTTTTCCCTTTAAAAATGAGGAATTAATATTCGGGGTTTGGGTGTTGTGTTAGTTATAAATTTAAGTTTGTTTCTAAGTTCTGAGACATGTTGTTGTGTTAGTTCTAAATTTATGTTAGTTTCTAAGCTTTTATATACGTGCTGATATAATAATCTGTCAGTTTAGAAAGTGTACATTAAATGGCTCAAATAATTGAAAGTGAAAGTTAAATTATTTTACTGAGTATTATTTTGTTGTATATTAATATATGTTTCAATTACATTAATAAAATAAACCAAGTTATTATGTGTTTTAAAATAGCAAAAATATTTTATACATACATTTATAATTGTTTACCTGCCTCAGTGGCATAGTTTATGGTGTCCCTCTTCTGTAAGGCAAGCCTGGCAATGATGAGGAGAATGAGGTTAGAATCCCAGGCAGGTATACTAAAGGTGGTTTATTTCCTAAATGGCTAGTTTCATTTTATTCATATTCACAAATATGGCTACAGTTATTCTGAATTATAAAGTTCTCATCTTAACATTATTAATTAAAATATGTGCCAACACTGAATAAGTAGGGTAGAAGATGCAATGAAAAATTAAAAAACAATATCTTTGTATAATATTCACTATTCGAGTTTTAATAAAATTCATTCATTTAATAGTATTTTTAAGAAGAATTTATACGTTTTGTCATGAAAAATGTTTCATGAATTTTTTTTTCCTTCTCCCAAATTATTTCTTTGTTAGTCATAATATTATTATTAGCACCGCGTCTTACTACCCATTTGGGTTATACGCACTTACGCTAATGTGTAATGGTAGGGTGATAGTGAGATGAAATGAAGGACCTACAGTTTAACGTGGAATCCGAACCACGGTGGAGGCCTGGCATTCCTCACATTCACAAGATGTCTTGTCAGAGGTGAAGGAAGGGTTTGGTGATCAGATAAATCTGTGCCCGGACCGAGGATTGAACCCCGGCCGCCAGCACAGAAGTCTGACACCTTACCCCTAGACCACCAGGCCACCATTTAGTCATAATACAATCGTAACAATATTTCCTAATGTCCTGAAAATTATCTTTCTTTCTTCAGAACATTTGCTTTGTCCATACTTAAATACTAGTGAAATCTTGTTTGATCTCAATAACTCCATTGTTGTGTTGTGTTTTGTAAACGTATATAATTCAGAGTTATTAAAATTCATTTAATATTCCATATTTATCAGGAAATGATTTTATTCTGGGTCTTATAAATATTTATATCCTTATAAATGCCACAAATTAGTTCAAGGAGCATTGACCTATTTCCATTGCTTATTTTAGTTATATTTTTATTTTTGTAATTCTTACTTGAGCTAGGTTTTGATTTTCTCTCCTAATATATATAATAATGTTAATTTAGTAGCTCCTAAACTAGACTTTTAGGACTTATAAATAAATACATATGTTATTATATGATAAATATTTAGACTAATTTTTAATTCTTATTTCCACTTTCATTACAGACTGAATTAACACCTTCCACTCATGATTTAACGTCGCAAGTTACTGATGTTTCACTACCATGCAAATATTCTAATTTAGATAAATGTTTAGTTCATAAAGAAGAAAAAAGAAATTGTGAGTTAATGGGTCAAAAGAAGAATATTTTTCTGAATGATTCTGTACTTGTTGAAAACAGTACAACATCTGTTCAAGATATAATTGAGAAGAAAAATGTAAATTTGTTTGAAAAGGTGTGTGATTTTAAAGATTCTATTAGTAATGACAATAATACCAATCAAAATCTGATGAATATTCTACATATAAAGTATATGTCTGATGTTTGCAATAAGGATTGTAAAGAAAAGGGGAGACTTAACAAACACCTTTTAGTTCATTCAGAACAAAGAAAGTATAAGTGTGATATTTGTAATAAGAGCTTCAAGAGGAAGGGTAATTTAAACAAACACCTTCTCATTCATTCAGAACAAAGAAAGTATATGTGTGATGTTTGTGATAAGAGCTTCAAGGTGAAGGAAGGTTTGAAAAGACATCTTCTTATTCATTCAGAACAAAGAAAGTATAAGTGTGAAGTTTGTGATAAGAGCTTCAATAGTAAGAGTAATTTATACAATCACCTCAATCAACTTTTTATTCATTCTGAACAAAGAAAGTATAAGTGTGATGTTTGTAATAAGAGCTTCAAGGGGAAGGATAGATTAAACAAACACCTTCTTATTCATTCAGAACAAAGAAAGTATATGTGTGATGTTTGTGATAAGAGCTTCAAGGTGAAGGAAGGTTTGAAAAGACATCTTCTTATTCATTCAGAACAAAGAAAATTTAGGTGTGAAGTTTGTGATAAGCGATTCAAGGTGAAGATGATTTTAAGCAATCACGTTCTTATTCACTCAGAACAAAGAATGTATAAGTGTGATGTTTGTAATAAGGGCTTCAAGAGGAAGGATTGTTTAAAAATACACCTTGTTAGTCATTCCAAACAAAGAAAGTATAAGTGTGAAGTTTGTGACTCGAGCTTCAAACTGAAGAGCACTTTATACAGTCATCTTCTTATTCATTCAGAACAAAGAAAGTATAAGTGTGAAGTTTGTGACAGGAGCTTCAAACTGAAGGGCACTTTAGACGGCCATCGCTTTATTCATTCACAACAAAGAAAGTATAAGTGTGATGTTTGTGATAAGAGCTTCAAAATGAAGAGTATTTTATACAGTCACCTTTTTATTCATTCAGAACAAAGAAATTATAGGTGTAATGTTTGTGATAAAAGCTTCAAGTTGAAGAAATATTTAAACAATCACCTTCTTCTTCATTCAGAACAAAGAAAATAAAGGTGTAATGTTTGTGATAAAAGCTTCAAGGCGAAGAAAATTTAAACAATCACCTTCTTCTTCATTCTTAACAAAGAATGTATAAGTGTGACGTTTGTAATAAGAGCTTAAAGAGGAAGGATGATTTAAAAAAACACCTTTTTATTCATTCAGAACCAAGAAAGTATAAGTAGAATTTAGTAACAAGGGCTTTAAGCCAAACAGTCACCGTGTTATTCATTCATTACAGTGAAAGTACTTGTGGTATTTGTGTGAAAAGGTTTAATTAATAATGAATATTATCAACCACTTTTTTTAAATTCCTTCTTACATAAGTAAATAGATGTGTAATATTTGTATTAAGTGTTTAATGTCAAGAGTAATTCTAACGCATCCGTTATTATTCATTCTGGACAAAGAAAACGCAAATTTAGGTAAATAATCAAATATGTAAAGTAAATGTATTTTTGCTATAGTGACAACAGTTAATATCAAAACCATCTTTATCGATTTTACTGCATCCATTTTATTTAGTTGCAAATAAGTTATACTGTCTTTATCAATAGTAAAAAAAACAACAAAAAAATATTATTCCTGAATTCTGAAGATTAGTTTTATTTCAGAAACAATTTTATAAGAACATGTAATATTAAATCCGGAAAGATTGAGCAAATATTTGCTATCGAGCAAACTTGCAACTCATGAACTAACAAATCGCAGGCTGTAACAAAACGGAGCTAATTTTTAAAGGTTTATACTGTCGTGTGAGTCGGTGTAATGTTGTTTCGCTTGCGACTTAGTTTTCAATCCTACAACACACTAAAACCATGACGTATCAAAGCATTGAAGCTATGAGATGCCACAACACGCCACTGTACAAGATACTTTACTGAAATTAAACACAATTATTTTATAGAGTGCATCATAGAAAACGATTTGTTTCATTTTTTTAGTAAATCAAATTCCAGTTGTATGCATCTAAGCTGGTGGTCTCAAAATTTTCTCATGTTATATGAGTAAAATTTAAACTGTCCTTTTAATAAATGTCCAATTTAGCTTTCTTGGTAGTGTGCTTGTCTGAAACTAAGATGTTCACGAGATCAATCCCACTCTGATTACAATATTTAAATTTTTTGTCTGAATTTAAATTGTTTGTTAATAATTATAAATTAGTAATATATTATTTTATTTTCGTAATTATTTTTAAAACATCTTGCTTAGCACTATTCTTAAATGTGTACATTTTCATGTCATAAAACCCATTAATTTAATTTTTAAATAATCACTTACATACAAAATTTCAAAATTAATGTACCGTTTTTAATTTACTACCTTGTTAAATCATTACTCAAGAATATTATGGTATTCTTCGTAAGCTCAAATACCTTGTATACTTCTATAAACTATATTCAAAACAAGTTATATGCATACTAATACAATCATCAAAGTTTAGTCTGATAAATTAAAAAAAAAATGGAGATGACAAAATTTGAAAATGGGAGCCCTGGAAGTTGATTAAATTAAAAAAAAAATTAAAATACATAATTATATTTTCACCCAAACAAATATTTTTATCAAAGGATTGAATAAAGTTTTCAAAACAATCATTTTTTTCTTCTTCTGTAAATCTATTTTGTACAATGGTAGGTTTATTTCAACAAAATCACTCTCAAAAAACTGCATCCAAAGAAGGGGGCATCCATTTTGTTATTTTATGCTCTACTTGATAGACAAGGCTTGTCTCGCACGGTGTGATGTTGGCGAGTAGAATCCGCACATGATTACGCTACAAAGTCATTGATATATATATATAACTTGCAAAGGCGGCAATTACCCTGGGCCTCACATTCAAGGGGGCCACACTTCCTCCAAAAATTATTAAATTCTATTACATCTATTATTCTAAACTTTGTATCAAACAGTGTACAGAGAATTAACAACAACAAGTATTTGCTTAGTGAGCTTAGTTTATTTCCAGATCCTTGAAAACCCTAACTTTATGTAATTTAAGATTAACATTATTTGAGTAATGTGTTGCAGTAGAGTAGAATACATCACCATTGTAATAACGCTGTTGGTCCACAGAAAACTAACTGTGCAATGATACAGAGAGGAATTTATTTATGTAACTTAATTTGTATGCATTTAATAAAGTACAATCATTTATTGGGTTGATTAATATTCAATATAATATGAGAAATTATTAAGTACTTATATAAGTACCGAGTACATTTCAATATATTATAACGGCTTAATGCTATATCTGAAAAACTGCCATACAAAGGTGACCTCCAATTTTTTTGACTCGGGCCTACCATGTTCTTAAAACAGCCATGGATGGTTGTTAAATGAGCTAGCTCCATAGTGAGTTACGTAACACAGATTAATTTCCTCGTAATGAAGTATCAGTTTATAAATAGTAAATGATGGGCTACCAGGAATTTAGGCTCTAAATATACTATGGCTTGTCTATTCCTAAATAGTATTGCTTAGACATTCAATAGTATATTTATACTTCCACCCTATCTAGGGCACACTATAACTAGTGCAAACAACATATATATATATATATATATATATATATATATATATATATATATATATATAATTAGGTGACCTGGTGGTCTAGGGGTAAGGTGTCAGACTTCTATGCTGGCGGCCGGGGTTCAATCCTCGGTCCCGGCAAAGATTTATCCTATTGCCAAACCCTTTCTTCACCTCTGACAAGACATCTTGTGAATGTGAGGAATGCCAGACCGCCACCGTAGTTTGGATTCCACGTTAAACTGTAGGTCCTTCATTTTTTCTCTTAATCAACCTACCATTACACATTAGCGTAAGTGCGTATAACCTGAATGGGTAGTAAGACGCGGTGCTAATAATAATAATAATAATAATAATAATAATAATAATAATAATAATAATAATAATATAACTTATATATTAACTAATACAAATTGCGCCTAAAGGGGGCCGGACACTATCCACTATCCCAGCGGGCCACTACTGAGAACTAGTAGCACTCCCAAAGGTTTCGCACCCAAAAAAAGTACATTTATCAGAATTAATAGGTACTGGTTTTAGTCAAGACCTAATTAGGTCACTGAACAAAGTGTTAGATAACCTGATTTACACCATTTTGATCCTGAGTATTAAGTATGCCTAAGCATGGCTTTACAATTTAGGGTGTCAAGATATTTCCCTAGTATATAACACTATGTCTTAAGGACATAAAAAAATAAGTCAGACACATTGATATACACATCATGTCATATCGACCTAGATAAATAGAGCATGAAGCACATAATTCAAAACTACGCCATATGGGCATAGAAAAACAAGTCAGAAACTTTGACAAACAAAACTATGTCATATGGACTTAGAAAAAGAGAACACTAACAATCAAAACTATGTCATATGAATATAGTAAAAATGATTACTAAGACTCCAACACAGATTCTCTCTTTCAAATACACAGTGTCAGACGAGGCTTCAACTGCGGTGAGGTGGAGATACCGACGCCTCACATATCGTAGTCACCAGTAGCTTGTTAGTCTATGTAGATTTACGTCCAAGTATTTCCTCCTTAGAATTGTTAAAATAGAACACAAATATGAAGCGAGGGATGTATATTTTAATCAAACAGAACTGACGGCTTCGAGTAGGGTTTTCACCCGGACAAATAGGGGGGAGGTGAGTTTGCAAAATTCCACCGAATGACAAATAACGCTCGTAGAAGTTGTGGAGAACTCAGAGAATCAGCTCTGTCATTTCATCAATGTGGGGCCTCCGATTAAGATGTCGTTTTGCTGTTCCTCCAGGAACAGTCATCTGGGGCACTTTTCTGAAGTTAGGGTGTTTCTCGGAAATATTATTTCATCTTGAGTTAATATCTTCCACACATTACTAGAATATATTAGTTCTTGTATTTATCGTGCTAATCATATTTATGGTATTTTAAGTGTACGCTTTTAAACGAGACGTTTACACGTTAGAACCTTGTTAAATTAATTTAGAACCAAGATAATAGATATGTGATGTGTGTATTAAGTGTTTAATGTCTAGAGAAAGTCTAACATATTTATTCATTTTCATTCTGAATGAAGATCATTGTACTTATTTCAACCTTCCCAATTCTTAACCCAGTAGCATAATTAGAAATTAAGCGTATAACCTGAACAGGTAGAAAGACGCAGTTCTAAAAAAGTTTGCACAGTTATTAAAGTATTTAAATTCCCTTACATTTCCCTGACATTAAAAAATTACCCGAAACTGACAAAATAACACACCAACAAAAAAGATTTACAATAGAAAGTGCCTACAGTATTTTTTTTATTCTAAAACGCCATGGATTGTAGGATGCAATATAATTCTTGAGTACCATTAACAGAAAAAAAAAATTACTCCAAGAATAAAAATAAAAAGCTAAAATAACCTATACATAATAAATATTTTGATTACAGAATTCACTTTACCAACAACATCGATACCTACCCGCCTCGGTGGCATAGTTGGCTAACGCGCTTGTCTTGTTGAGCTCGACTGCTGAGGACGGGGAGATCGAGGTTCGAATCTGAACATCTATAGTAATAAAAGAAAGTGTTTGTGTGTGTTGTTTGTTGTGTGTTTGTGTGCAATGCCCAGCCAAATCTACAGCATACAGATATCTGAAATTTTTAACATTAGTGAACCTCAAATCTGGATTTTTAAGTTTTTTATTAGCTTTTTAATTAAGTTATTTTTAACAAATTTTTGAAAAGAGTAATTTTAATCTGGTTTAGAATTATGTTTCAGAGATATTTCAAAATGAAATCGGGCACCATGGGGCTTATATAATTCTTATACCACAGTGGGTCACGGGCAGCGACGTGCAGGATTGCTAGTAGAAAATACGTGTTTAAGGATTGTGACAAGCATATCCAACAGAAGAAATATGTATATAAATGAACAGAAAAAATTCGAAATGTGAAATGTGTAATAAATATTTCTATTCAAAGCTCAATCTTCGCTGACACATTAGCTAGATACTTTTCAAATGTGAAGAGAACTCTAAACAAACATGCTCTGATTCATACTGGACAGAAAAAATAAAAGTGTGAGGTGTATGTGACACATTTTTATTGTCAGGACAACATTAAAAATCATACTTTAATTCATACTGGCCAGAACACATATGAATATGATGTCTGTAATAAGTGTTTCCATGCAAAGATCAATCTTGCCAGACACATTAATATTAATTTTAGAAAGATAAATTTCAAATGTAAGGTATGTGACAAGTATTTCCACAATCATAATGAATTTACTAAGCATGACATAATTCATACTGGACATAAATAATACAAGTGTGAGGGGTTTGACAAGAAACACTTCCATCAAAGCCACTCTTAGTCAACATGATTTAATCCATATTGAACAGACAAAATAATTGTTAGGTGTGTGATGAGGGGTTTTACATGAAGAGTAGCTTATACTCAACCAACACACTATAAGTAACTCATGACGGGGAAAATTCAAGTGAGCTTAGTCTAAGTATTATTGTCCCACACATTATTGTTCATAATGGACAGTATAATTACAAGTGGGTCAAGAAATAATTTATTTTATTTATCTAATGGATTAGGAATCGGGAAGGTTGAATTTAGAGGAATTGAATCCACATTTGTCTGGAGTGTGAGTGCAAAAACCATTTAGGAAAATACCACTTCCCAGTTCACCCGACCGGGATGCAAACATTTATCTCTCATTCCTGGCAGTCTGGCTCAACACGAAACTAGCGCGTTAGCCAACTACACCACCGAGGCGGGTGACAAATAATTAGGAACAAAGGAATATAGCAATGAGAATAAAGTTTAGTGTCCTAACTTACCTCGCTCATCTTAAGAGTGGATCACAGGTGATGAAGACCTGGTGAATAATTTTTTTAATGTTTATATTCAAATATCTTTGCAAATTCCAATCCTAGGTTAATTGATGCTGCTAATAGGAAAATGTCATAAAGTGCAAAAATGTTATCATGGTTTTCTTGTATTTGTACAAGAATTGGTTAACTCTAAGTTCATATTAATCAGAAAACACCCAAGTTCTTTAACTTTTACAGTAAAAAACAAATAAAAGAAAATAATATATAAAATACCTTCTTATAGTGACAAAAACAGATTACCAACACATACTTTATTTGATTTCAAGATTTTTTTTCTCATTTAAACTTATTTAAAAACAGCGTGCATTTTTAGTGTCCGAGAAATATACTATCAAAAGGACTTTTTAAGTACTGTATTTCTTTGATTCTAAGACACCATCGGTTGTAATATGCACGTTAATCTTTCAGTACCACCAAAGAAAAAAAGCTTTTATCCTAATAAAATAAATAGTTACGTTCAGCTTTTGACAGTGTTCTTGATCAAAACACTACAAGAGTTTCCATTCGATTGTCCATAATATGGGAGAGGACTGCTCCAACCCCATAAGGAGATGCATCACAAGATAGTTTCAAAGATCTACTTCTATCATAATGCGTCAGAACTAAGTCTAATGTTAAAATGGCTTTTGCCTTATTGGGTGCACTCTCGTGGTTTTGAGTCCACTGCCATGGTGCTTATTTATCTAGAACAGAGGTTCCCAATTTTTTTTGGCCACGGAACCCTAACTGATCATACTTTTTTTTGGCGGAACCCCATTTTGATAATAATAAAAGTGATTGTACCTTGAAGTATAGTTTGAATATTTTCATGTTTGACATGAAAAGAAAGAATATTTATAAATTTTTCATTATAATTATTCTAAGTATTATAAGGCATTTAATGTGAAGAATTACATTTTTCATATATTTACTTATAATAGCACTAAAATTAGGCTTAATGTCTGACAATTGAACGCGAAGATCTAGAGCTGCATCCAGTCTGTTTCTGTACTTATTTGGTGTAAGCGTAAGCTGAAAAACCAGTCCCGCATCGTTAAGTAGTCACAAACGGAAGCAGAACCATAATAACCTTCTCAACGACTGCAGGATATTCATCTTTAAGTTCAATCCAAAAGTAATTCAAATTAGAATCTTCTGATTCGAATTTTGGTTTTAGAAGGCATTAACACTTAATGTCAATCAAATTCTCATACTCTGACACAGTTAGCATCGATGGTTTGGTATGATTTGCGAATGGATTCTGTAACCCAGTCGATGTCCTGTAACTTCTCCGGGAAATACTCTTTCAAGGATTTTTGTTTAAGGTTAATCAAATGTTCCTGTATGCTTTTTTTCCCATCTGAGGTTATTTGCAACTCATTTTATTCCAGAAAGACATTTGAAAGAGTAAACAACACATTTGATCCAGAAGCCAAGTTGGTTTTTAAGTGAAGATATTTTATCTCTTACTGTAAAGGTGGTTGTGGTTCTTCCCTGTAAGGACTTTCAGATTACGAGTTTATCGAATATATCGGCCCAATAGCCCATTTTATCAACCAATGCTTATCGTGCAATAGTTCATTAGTGCAATAGTTGTTGATTGATGCTGACTTCCTATATCTTCACACGCTTTTTTAAAAAGCCTTGACTGGAGTGGTGTGATTTAACGTAATTGACAATTTGTACGCTTGATCGAGAACTTTCTTTAAGTCGGATGGCATTTTTTTTTTGCGACAAGGGCATAGCGATGTAAAACGCAGTGACTGCTACTACATTTAGGTGCAAGATTATTTATTCTTGTTACAGTTCCTTTTATTTTGCCAGTCATAACTGCAGCTCCATCGCTACACACGTCAATACATTTTTTCCAATTAATATGCTGGTGTTTACTGATTTAACTATCAATGACTTTAAAAATTTCTTCTCCAGTTGTGTTGGTCTCAAAGGTATACAGAGTAACAAATCTTCTTCAATTGATCCTACGAAGGGGTATCTCAATAAAACAAGCAGTATTGATAACCCGGCGACATCTGTACTTTCGTCAAGTTGTATTGCAAAGATCTCACTGTCTTTCAATCTACAAATTAATTAATCTTCAATATAGGTCTGAAATCTTATGGACTAGATCAGATATGATGTTGTTGGAACACTGGACTGCTGCAACTTTCTTCGCTGCGTCTTCTACAAGTATGCAGCTGACGATTTCTGTCATACATGGTTTTATTGAATTTTCTGTAATTGTGTGTGGTTTTCCAGCACGAGCAATTCTGTAAATTAACAGGAATGATGCTTCTGTTGCGTTTTCATTATCTGTTTTTATATATCTATGTAAAGCAGCCACGCCAGATTTATTTACTTCTTTGTTCTTTCAAAAAAATATAAGCTTTTATCCTTCAGTTGCGGGTAATTGATTTCAAGGTGTCTTTTAAGCTTTGCAGGTGCCAAAGAGCTATTAAACGGAATTTTGTTGCAAATAACCTTGCCCATCCGGATTTTCAGTAATTCCTACAGGAATAAATCCGAAAGACAAGTAGGATTCGTCATATTTCCTATTTTTTGAAGCAGTTCTCTCCTGAGGTTCAGCCCTTTTGTTGGTTGGTGTACTTTGTCGGTCTTTCCAGGACAAGAGTCTTCCGAATTTACCGTACCCTGGAATAAATTAACAAATATTAATAATAACCAACAACAACAATAATAATACCATTAATAATAAACAACCAAGACATTAAATAAAATAAACATTAATAAACCAAAATTAAGAAATTAATGCGTGTAAGGTAAGCCAACCAGTTATTGGCCAGACTGTATTAACAGATTGACTTTGATAATAATAAATATAACTTTCTTACAGAGAAACCAGCAACAGCTTCTTCTGAAATATTTTCAGTAGACTCTGCTGGTGAACATGATACAACACTTTTGCCCCTTGTGAGGTGCCCCGTTTTGAGCCAATTATCAATTATCATAAACTGAAATAACAAATAGAAAAAATACTCACATGTGGGTCAAAATTTTAGTATAATTGCATTTTACATATTTAGGTAGAAATAAGAATAACTCTGATTAAATTAATAATTAGTTAGAACAAAATAAAACTCTATAAAAGGAACATTATTGTAGCAGCCTATAATTTTTAAAACCTACTATTCATTTCACAGAAGTAAAGACGTCGGTTTGTTACAGCTCTACTACGAATAATCAAAAACCTACCTTCGGACGTAGAAAATTCCAGATTAAAACAATAGGAATAACTATCAATGCAATCTCTTCTCTTTACACCAAATACGTAAGTAAAGTTTATTCGTAAACACTTGCAGTCTTGTCGCGGTAACTGACTCGACTGGTGCGGGGTCGCAACGTCCGCGCATGCGCTGTCTCAACAGGCACAGCGCCCCCGCCACCCCGCTCGCCCACACTGTTTGATTATTATTTATATATATATATATATTATATATTTATATATATATTTATATATATTATATATATTTATATATACACACCTACAGTGGCGCGAGGGCGCGGCGAGGTTATGTTATGAATGTTTTCTACGAACGTTTTAGTTAATTCTCGGAAGGAACTCGGAACCCCGTTGACCTTTCACGGAACCCCAGGGTTCCGCGGAACACCTTTTGGGAAACGCTGATCTAGAAGACAGTGTAGGGGTTCCAAAACAGTAGCTTTGTCGCTCAGGAATCTCTCATAAAAATTGGGAAGTCCTAAAAATCCTGAAGTTTTGTTTTATTCTTAGGTGCTGAGCTTTGTGGATGGCTTCAACCTTGTCTTGTAGGGGGTTAATACCTTGGGCGTCTACCTGAAAACCTAAAAATGACACTGCTGGAACTCAAAACCTGCACGTGTCCTTCCTTAACCGCAAGCCTGCATCACTCAAGCTTTGTAGTACTTCCTGTACTCTGGAATTATGTTGTTCTTTATCTCCGCCCGATATAATTATGTCATATAGGAGTACTACTGTACCTGGTATACATGTGAATATACCTTCAATAATCCCTTGAAAAATCCCCGGTGCTGCACTAATTCCAAAGGCATTCTTGTCACCTGCATCAAGCCTTTTGGCGTATTAACCGTCAATATTTTAGAAGATTCTTCATCCACTTAAACTTGGGCATAAGCATGTGCAAGGTCAAGCTTATAAATTATGGTTCCACCTGTTAGGCATGTAAAAGCTTCAGTTGCAGTTGGTAAAGGGTATTTGTCAGGGCATAGCGCTTTATTAACTGTGCTCCGGTAGTCCCTGCAAAACCGCAGAGATCCATCTCGCTTTGGCACAATCTCTAGGGGTGTAGTCCACTTTGAAAATCATACTGGTTTGTATATCCCTTCATCAACTAACCTTGTAATCTCTCGATTGACATCGTGTGCCAGTCGTATTGGACGGCTCCATAGATACTTAGGTTGCACTGAGGGATCAATTTTTAATTAAACTGGTGGTCCAACATATTCTCCTATATTGTGATCTTCAAGAGCTGAGAATTTCTCCATGTCTCGATAAACTTACGATCAGTGATATGGTGAATTCCTTGCACTTTAATTCTCAACTCGTTGAACCAATTAATCCCGATCAGGCTAGTCCCATTTCCTTCCACTACTGTTAAGGGCAGTGTAGCAGACAAACCATTGTATGTGGCCTCCACATTACACCAACCCAGGATACAAAGAGGCCGTTTTGTTCCTCGGTACAAAGCTTAATATCGAAACTCATAAGTTTTGGTTTAGAGGTCCATATTTTTGATAGGTTACTGAGCTGATAACTGTCAGAGCTGCTCCTGAATCGATCTCCATGTGATGTTTAGTTCCATATTTATGTGGAATGGCGGGTTGTCTTTAGTTTCAGATCCCATATAAAACAGCTAATATGCCATATCTAATTTTGTTCTTGAAGGTTCCATGGGTGCAAAATGGTTTGTTTGTGGCTGTTGCACTCTTCGTTTGACGTCATTATGTCTCTTCGACCTGCATGCACTTTCTATGTGACCCAACTTCTTACAAAAACGACATATCACATTCCCCCATGGACATTCAGAGGTTAGATGCTCTTTGTCACAACAATAACACTGTTGATCCTTTTGTTGTTGTTGAGAAAATCCTTGTTGATTATTGGCACCTCTTGGTTGAAACTGGTGGTTTCTAGATAGTCTGTGTAATTCCATTGGGCCTGCTTCTTTGTCTTGGTACCCCACCGGTGTTGCCGATGTTGGCCGAATCACACGTTGATGTTGTGTCACTGCTTCGCTACTTACTGCCATGGAAATTGCCTCGTCTAACTTCATTTCATTTTTTAGAAAGCATTTTGTGCTGCACTGTCTCATCCGCGATTCCCTGCACTAGACAATCCCGCAGCATCCAATTTGTAAATATTCCAAAGTTCCAACGGTTGGCCAGTTTGGAATATGTTGCCGTTTTAAGAGAGATGGCCAATGCATATTTATAATGATATTTTGATCATTCATATATAGTAATGGCTCTTCTATAAGAGGTTTATCTAACGACTGATTTCTGAGTATATTAGGTAAACATTTATAACTAAACAAGGAACATTTTGTATGTTTTTGTGAATATTACTTGACAAGGTTGTGATCAGTAAAATAGTTAATAGATTCTATATTTCTTTTGATATAGTAAAATCTTTTCAATGGTATCATTCTTATTGTACTAAGTTCATAGGCCCATTAGCTACGTACTAAAAAAAACTAAGCACTATCTTATTTCGGTTTTGAAATGGGGGAAGGTTTTGAGGTGGTAATATTTAACAGCATTGACCTAAAACCGACTTAAAAAAAGTCCTATCCATAAAATCCAAAAAGGTAGTGATGAATTGTGCTAAAACATGATACAAAGCCTCGTTTCAATAAGACTTGCACAAAACCTAATGTCTATAACTCTCACACAGAACCTCATGTCAATAAGATTCACAAAAAACCCTGAACCAAGTGTTACAGTGACTTTGAAAAATAGTATCATTAAAGAAGACACCTTTAACCGTAAAATTCATGTAAATGATGTTTCTATAAATGTGTTGGAAAAACCATGTAATATAGATTATTAATATGAAAAAAATAATAATTTTAAGCTCTTTGTAGTTATTATTCTCAATGAGCATAGCTAGGTATATGAAAACTTCCATAGCTAGGTATATGAAAACTTCCATAGCTTATGGAAATACATCCAAAAACATTCCTAATTATACACTTAAGAATTGACTAAAACAATACATTTGATTATAAAAAAAAGTGTAAATAATTACATGGATTCTTTTTAATATCGTAACACTTTGAATAAAATATTTTAATAACATGTATTCTTGATAAAAAATTAAATTGATCATTAACAGGTAAAAAGAATGAAATGATAATTACAGAGCAAGAAAAATTTGTATTGTTTCAAATGACTGCCAGTGAATTTTGTAATAAGAAAATAGTGTCAACCCTGTTTTTACTGAACCACAATTAGGATCTACCATCCAAAAGGAGGGTTCAAACACTTAATAAGGAAATTAAAAAAAAAACACAATAACAATCGATAGAGTGGGCTGGGTGAGTGAACTTGTTATACCCGCTGGGTAAGCTAAATAACACCCAGCACACGCAATTTGATGAGGGCAAGTTCTCACGGTCGCCCTCAAGGGTCGATAAACACAGCCCAGACGTCATACCATATTTGTGATTACCTCACATGAACTACTTAACTTAAAATTACCGAAGGATGATACTTATAAAGAAGGAACGAATATCACCATCAACAATAATTTATTATAACTTCTCGAAAAAGAGAACAAAAATAGATATAAATACATAAACAATCATCAAGTATGTAACGTCTTTACAACCTTTTCCAATGGCCTCATACCATGAGCGCCAAATTTGAAAGCGAACATCTACGCTTACTCTGGAAAGCTACAGTTTGGCGTGAAAGCAACAATTAAACCTCAGCCTAACCTCGTACAGTTCAATACGACAATTACCCAAAATATAACCTATAAACATTATTATTAATACCTCATCAGTCCCAAAAAGGGAAGGGGGTATATGATTAAACCTAACTGACGTATTACCAGATGTTGGTGTTTGATTGACCTATGCATTAGATTGGCCTACACCTCTCGTTTACAATCACAAACTTGGTTGCTATAACAACTTCCTTTTACCCCTACGGTGCGCTGATGGCGGCAGGTAATCCATGTTCAAAGGTGAACATCAAAAACAACCCAACAAGAACTATTCTAATACAATAAACATTAGCTTAATGAAACACCTTGCGAGGTTTATATTTAAAGTTCATAGACAAGGTAAAATTATGAATGACATAATTTATAGGTCTTAAGTTCTGAACCAAACTTATTAACCTTTGAAAATAATTAACAAAAGCAGGTTTTTTAGAGATTACGCTCAATAATATAAGTGCACAAAACGTAACATCATAAATAGTATAAAGAACATAATATGATACCAGCAATCTTTACGCGATTTTAAATTCATTATGCCCGAAGTTTTACGTTCAATCATGCCGGACATAATAGATCTAAATCTTAACTGTGAACTTGCCTTGTCATTTAAATCAACACAAATGCCCAAACGAAGTAAATCGTAACTTGTTTCACTAAAATATTAAATTTGAAAAGTCTTAAAGTCCAATTACTTTATGCAAACTGCTAAGTGCAAAGTTTTAAGTTATATGTAGGCAGATATTTGAAGACGCAACCAAATGCCAGTAATGAAAGTTTTAAGTCCATTTATCATGGAAAGTCATTAAAGCGCAAGTTCGAAAGATCAAGTCTATTCATTATGAAATAACAACAAAGTGCCTAAACGGAATTTTAGAAACGTTAAAGATTTCATCTAAACTGAATTTAGCTTACATCGTTAATTTTGAAGCGTTCGCCTGTTCAGGCGAATTCCAACGCCAGCCCAAGAGTGGCTCACAATTCACATGGTCGATCTTTTATACGCACAACACACGGCTAGCAGAACATAGTCAAGGGGGGGGGGGGGGACCAAAGAACGTAGACAGGGTGGAGAAGGTTCTAGGAGCCTCACGGATCTAGTAGAAGCCCGCTCGTAAACTTGGTGGAGTGTTACTTCTTTTCTTCTTATGGTCTTTGGGCAAGCAGAAACGGCGTTATGTATTCCAGTGGGCGCGCCTCAGTCTAACAAGGAAGGTCTTGATGGCCAGGTGTGTGTTGATAAGTGGCTCGCAGTGTTTACATGAGCATGGCCGCTGACGTCTTTGTAGAATTGGGTAAGTTTACAATTTGCAGTATTGTAACATTAGCTAGCGGCTAATGTTACATTACTAATTTTTTTTAAATTCCTTGTCGAACTAGCGCTACATACAAAACAATTCCCGAAGTGATAAAAAACATACTCCCAAACTAACTTACCAAGTAAAAATATATTACAAAAAAACAACTTAACATGACAAATGTTTAAACCATGTATTGAATCTCTAAAAATTAACTCAACAGCCAAGGGATTTAGAATTAATACTTACTGATTAAAACCAGCCCTGTATGTTGTGAAAGTTTGTGCCAAATACAGTTCAAAATAGTTCAGGAACTAAGAGTTTCTCAATCTTTCCTTGATAAATACTTTCCAAGGATTAAGGAAAAGTATTTAACAAAATTATCCCAATTAATCCTCAAAAATAGACATTCAACTCACTTGTATTTGAAGATTATAGGTTGATACTTTCTTCTTACTTTCTCGCTTATCTTACAGGTAGAGAAAGTATGGTGATAGTATTAAAAATCGAACTCGAGATTTTGATGAATCTTGACGTTTCATAACTCCCTAAATCCGAAAAAGTGATTTTGAATTTCCGTTTGTCTGTCTGTACCTCCAACTATACCCTAAACTATTTTACCGATCGAGCTAAAACTTGGTATCTAGGGTTTTCTTAGGTTTGACCTGAGAGGTTTTTGGATTTGGATATCTAACCCTAAAATTAAGGCTAGCTTACTGAAGGGGAAAAGAGAAAAGGCAATTTTCTCAAAATCTGCTCTAACGATTCTGATTAAAATTCGTATCTAGGCATAGGTTAGGATTATAAATAATCTGGCTATTTTCATTTTACCATGAAAATTACTTTTAGGGTACTTTACAGAAGCGTTAATTTTCGTATCTCCGCAGCTATTTGAGATACTAACTAACTAACTAACTTATCATTGCCAAATTGTAGTACCATTAGATATAAAAAACTTTTATTTGACAAATATTTTTATAAAACCAATAGTTTCGGAGATATTGCCAAATATAGCCTATTGATACAATTTTGTGAGCCTTAGTTGTTAAGAGATACTGCGGGGTTCCGTAAGATTTATTTTTATTGGTTTCCAAATGTTTTCAAGGTTTGACCTCATTTTTTGTCTATTAAATCCTTGTGAATCCTTGAAAACATAGAAGTGTTCAAATTAACTTTTTTTAAATGTTTTTTTAACTGTCTTCTACCCTTCAAGGCTTTGCTCATTTAATTACATTGGTAGGGGAGGTATAATTTATGTAAAATTTACCCTTATTTGCATGGAGGGGGAGGGTAAATATGCTTAAAAAAATTTACAGCTAGTTTACCAGGCTGGAATTTGAATCCCGACCTCATCACCGGTGAACTAAACGAGCATACAATAAAGACTGCACACCGGTTTATAGCCTACTTGATTTAACTGCAGTAAATTAGGTTTTATAATTGTTAATTTCTCTTTGAATTTTGCATCTTCTCTACCTCTTTAAATAATATAACTCAACAGACATCTAAGCCCCCACTTCCCCAGCCCTGAAACAAGTGAGTGACCAATTGGTTGGAAACTGCTATGCTATCGCTAATTAAACAAAACAAAATTGTTGACAGTTGTTTTATTACTTGATTTATTTTCTGCATGTTAATATTATGTTCATGCCAAATAAATAAACATAAATGGTGATTTTAGTTGGGATTTTTTTTATATTAAGATATGTTCACTTGTTTGTATTTGAAAAATATTGTGTACTTTCTGAATAAATGTGTACGTTTAAATTTATAATTAAATATAGATGATTTTAAACTTAGTTTTTTTTATTTATAGTTTCTTAAATGTTAATTTAAACTTTATTTGTATGCTTTTAGAGTTTCTAGAATTTGTTAATGAACTATATTAGTTGTATTATAAAAGTAGAATTCAGTATAAAATTACAACGATGGTAATTGAAATTCAAGTTGAAATAATGATTATAATAACAATGTTAACAATGTTCTATGTTATATGAACAAATTTGGACTCTGTTCATATACACATGGTCATATCACACCTTCAATAATGACAAACTTATATTAAAGGCGATAATTGCCTGATGATGGCGTCGTATTGACACGCTGAAACATGTAGCAACTTGGGCTGAAACTACACCAGCCATAAAGAAATAAAGGAACAAGGGCATTAAAGCAGATAAGCCAGAATTCAGTATTAAAATATAAAATTTTTAAATCATCATTATCAATCCTCAACAATCAATAGTTTAATAAATATTATATTTTTTGATTCTTGCCATATTTACTTCTCCATCTTAACCTAAAATATTATGTTTTTAATTTTTAATTTATTTATTTATTTAATATGTTATATATTCATGTTTTATGTAAGATATCCTATTCTTGTAAAATCATATCCATTGTCAATATATTCTTTTATCTAATCAATTTATATCTAATTAATCCACATTCAGTTCTTTTTAGGTTACATTATAATACATTAATATTGTTATTATAATCATTATTTCAACTTTAATTTCAACTACCATCATTGTAATTTTATACTGAATTCTACTTTTATAATATAAATACGTTTCCTTACTACACTACATCATGTTCTTCATGTATATTAGTTGTGCCAACCATTTTCACTTGCACAGATTTGATTAAAAACTTACTTTTGACCCAATATAAATAATTTTTGTAGAAACTGGTATTCATGTTATGTTAATTATTTATTTATTTACATTTGGTTTTAAAAATATTTCAAAATAAAAATTGTTCAAGTGAAATGGATTAGAAAAACTAATAGCACAACAACAAATAGTAAAAATAAAAAAGTAATTGTAGTGCAAAGCAAATAAAATATTTACTGAGCCACCGAGACTGCTATTTAATACAACAAAAGCGCTCACATATTTGTCTAGATAGCAGCACAAATGCGGAAAACAACATACAAACATATTAACATAGTCTTAACAGATCTTTCGTGTTAAGCTGATCTGTGGATATTATTGTGTGACATATCCAACGGTACTCGCGTGTAAGTTAAAATTGATAAGTGTATTAAATATATTTCTAAAGGCATAGTTTTAAAATTATAAGCCTTTATTAAAGCAGGCGCTAGCTGGAACTACTTCGCCACTGTATTTGTTCTACTTTTACTACAATGAACTTGTTATTATCCTAAAGGCCCGTCTACAAACTTCGAATCAGTAAAGTGTATAGTATTGAGTAAGTGATCGACTCCACAGTTACCGATTGAACAGTGTACATAATCCTTCCTTTAATTTCTTAGTTCCTATCACTCCATATAATTTGATTCAAATTTTTTATCCGGATGACAGATCGAAAATCATATGTTTAGGCTTTCGGTTGCCAACAATTGTAAAAGATCACAGTTTTGTTATATAAATATAACGATCTTCAATTACCTGTTATATATTACATTTAATATAATGTAAAATTAAGTTTTCTCATACTATTTAATTTAAAAAAAAATAATTTCTTTTTATCCAACTCGAAACAATATTTAAAACATAATTAAAAGTATTTATTTTTTATTTTGTAACGTTACTGATTACCTTTTAATACAGGGATCGTATTTACTTGGAAAAGAGAAAATTGTTGTCATTTTTTTACATAGAATAAATGATTTTATGATTATTCCATCATATTTTGAAATATTTAACTGAATAAAATATTTTCATTAACCGCGTGAATGCATCATT
The DNA here is from genome assembly GCA_039000515.1 of Timema cristinae. Taxonomy (NCBI): domain Eukaryota; kingdom Metazoa; phylum Arthropoda; class Insecta; order Phasmatodea; family Timematidae; genus Timema; species Timema cristinae. The sequence continues at coordinate 23,967 of JBCFYV010001961.1, read as the reverse complement.
GTAAAAAACTTGTTTACCGATATGTTCAATCATATGGTTTAGATTCGTCCGTCGCAATTTTAAAGCTATTTTCGTTATAAGTTTTTGTGAAAGGGGTGTTAATATTTTTTTAAGGGTAATATAACTATAAAAAACTTTGTGTCTGACCTCAAATAAATATATAAATAATATTGGCCTAAATTACTGTGGTTAACTATCACATTAATATATTACTATCGGTTTTCATTATAGTCATCCAAAGTGATAGATGTCAGCTGTGCGTTTTGATATATTAGAGACGACTTATTAACATTTCGAGCTGTCATCCAGGTAAACCTAGCTCGTGAATGACTTATAGCTCCTGTTTAAATATAATATTTGTGACTTCACCTATCTTAGACGTTTTATAAAAATATGCTGTTTAGTTATTTTGGTTAATAATTATTTAGATGCATAGCATAGCGCATAGCTCGAGAACGTTTCATTTCGAAGAGTTTAATTCAATTCCACCGAGATAAACTTTTAATTATTCCAAGTACAAAAACAGCATTCTAATGTTGATTGTTATATCATAAAGCCTTATCGACAGGTAAATCACATTCAAACGGCTTGTAACTGTATCGGCTATGGACTGTTTCACTTTTAAATTGCAGTACTGTAAAGGTTCTTATGGACAGCTAACCATTTTTCTAACCCATCAGTTTCACCTGTAAGCGCTGTCCTTATTCACTATAAACTGCCGACAATGTGTAGCTTAAAAATGAACTTCCCTGTTGTTAATTTATAAGTCATGTGCTGATGTAACTACTTGATTCAGAAAGTGTACATACTTTGAAAAAAAAAAATTGTAAAAATTAGAGATAGATATTATTCTATAATTTAAAGATTATATTTGTTGCTTAGTTTACTATGGGATTTGAGTTGGTAAAATACATTTTTACTTAATGTTCTCTTTTAATTTGTTGTTTGCTTTGTAGGCCACTGATGGCAGATTAACTTTCTTCTTTCTAAGATGGATGAGGGTGTTAAGAACTCTCCACTAACCACGATGACAGAGCCGGAATGGAACTCTTTTATTGGTCTAGATCAAAACGTGGAGTTTAAAATGGAGGTAACTCTAAGCTGTGACTAATTCCGAGATCACTATCAACTTAACATTCATGTAATGTTCACATAATTAACCAGTTATCTTTATGCTTTTAAAGGGAAGCCATCATTATGCATTTAACTTAATGGACACTTAATGTTCAACTCACTTAAGAGTTGTTCAGGGAAAAACTTTCATGTTAATTGAACATTAAGGGAAGGGTACTGCATTCTGTATCTAGCCAATCATTTTATTAGCCAAGTCAACATGTACTTCATTTGTTTGTTTATCAAATGTAGGTTACTTATTCGGCAGAGTTTGATCTCGTCTTGCAAACTAAACATTGTAGCCTTTTGTTACACTCTATTTGTTTATCAGTATTCAATAAGCTTTGATTGCAAGTACTTAGTGCCTAGTCATTGTTAAATGCCTTTTCTAAAATTTAGTTTGTTTTCATACTGTTCAAATCCATTTTCTGTGTTTAGCTTGAGATATGTTAAGTCGCGTGAATCCTAATAACACATTAATTTTTCTCTTTCGTTATCTAAATTTTAACTGAAATTTAAATGAATGTTATGTCATGTGAACTTTAAGTGTATTATCCCTGCATTAGGTATTTTAATAACACTAATGTTGTGGAAAGCTAAAATTTTGAGGAAGATATTCTCATATTTGTGGGGACATGCAGTTGGAAACTGATAAACAAACATCACCCTAAATATTTTGATTAGGAAAGCATTGTAATTATCAAAGCTGGAATTTTTTTCGAATCAAAGTTTAAACCGATATTTGTTTCAAAGCAATGTCAAAGCTTTGATGCTTCCAACACCCTTATTAAGAGGTTTATAACCTTGATAGGTGGTATGACCCGGTTATACTAAATCCAATGAGCAGTATATAAAAAGGATTTTTTTTCTATGATAAAGAGTTATGATACCAATCACTAGAGGTTGGTAATGCTGAAAAGATATTTGTGGTCTTCATCCAAGGTCTCCTTCAAAGTCGCGAGGTGCGAGATATAATTAACTGGGATCTAGATCATCTTTAAATGCAGGTTAATTCACTGGGGAAAGAGGTCAATAGGAACAAAAAGATTTGATTTTATAGGGTGACCTGGCTGTTTTGGGGTAAGGTATCAGATTTCTGTTTTGGGGGTCCGGGGTTGAATCCTTGGTCCCAGCACATATTTATCTGATTGCCAAACCCTTCCTTCACCTCTGACAAGACGTGTATTAATTACAACTTGTGAATGTGTGGAATGATGTGTGGTTCAGATCCCACGTTAAACTTTAATTCCTCCATTTAATCTCACAATCACCCTACCACTATGTATTAGCGTAATTTCGTATAACCTGAACAGGTGGGGAGACATGGTGCTAATAATAATAATAATAATAATAATAATGATGATTATTATGATAATAATTATAGTAATATTTATAATAATAAATATAATCATAATATAGGTATATCATTAGTGTAATTTGCGATTTTTATTGTATTTGCATTATACAGTAGACTCGTGGCTTCCTTGGTACTGACTGACAGCTCAGAGCTGACTTCTCACAGTCAACATTTAGTTATTACCTACATTATGACTGTCAGAAATGACAGTTGCTAAACATATGTTTTTGCAGATCATTTGGTTCGACATAGTGTTCATAATTTGGTCTGGTAACTTTTCAAAGCTGTGAGCTGTCAGTCAGCACCAAAGAAGCCATGCGGCTACTGTACAAATATTAACAATGTATAGTTGTTATTATTCATTATGTGTTTTAAGTAATATTTTAGTTATGAAAAAATGAAAATTGTTGTACTATACTGTTCGAATTAATTGGGACAAACCTATTTTCCTTGTCTGAGTTGATATGTGACTACCAGTGATGTCCCGAACCACCTGAAACCGTTTATATCTGCCCAGAGGCAGTGTGACGGATCAACCTTGACTGTAATTTACTCGTTTGACTGGTTTTAGTGTATCAGTAGTTCAGTTGTGAGACTTTCAGTGTGGCAGCTTGTGGTTATAATTTTGCGTTCCGTGTATCACGTGTTACTTTTGCTTGTTCAAAGATGAATATTACTCCGAGGAAGCGTTCTAAAATAATCGCTCTTAATGAACACACTTCTATGACCGTGAGAGATATAGCTACGGCTATTGGTGTGGTTAAATCAAGTGTTTCAAGAATTTTAAGAACATTTCAAGATTCCAGATCATCGTCTCCAAAAAGAAAAGGAAAATGTGGGCGCAAACTGAAAACTACTCCAAGAACTGAGAAAATTCTAATAAGAAATAGCAAAATAAATCCAAGAAAGACAAGCACAGACCTTCGAAGGGATTTATTGGATTATAGTGTTGAAGTGAGTACCTCAACTGTACGGAAAAGGCTTCTGGAAGTTGGTCGTAAGGCAACAAGACCGACGAAAAAACCATTTCTAGCTCAGATAATGATGGAAAAACGTGTAGCATGGGCCAAAAAATACCGATCATGGACTGTTAACGATTGGAAGAAGGTGCTTTTCATTGATGAAACACATTTATTTGTGCATGGATACAAATCAAGTGTAGTTAGACGAAGTGAAGGTGAAACTCTGCGACTATATCATATCCAACAGACTGTAAAACACCCTCCTAAACAGATGTTTTGGGTTTTTTCACGACAAATGGCACTGGAAGCTTAGTTCCTCTTAAAGGCAAGATGAATTATGTCAAATACATAGAAATATTACGCAGTAGGATTGTTTCATTCATGAAAACATTTAATGGAACATTTCAACATGACTTGGCTCCTTGTCACACTTCGAAACTGGTCCAGACTTTTATGCGGGAAAATAAAATAAAAGTGCTTGATTGGCCTGGTAATTCACCAGACTTAAATCCCATTGAGAGCTTATGGCATATTCTCAAGAATCGCTTAGCTAAGATGAATTGCATGACAACAGAACAAATGATAAAAAGTGCTATACAAGTGTGGTTCCATGATGATGAAGTCAAGAACATGTGCGCTACACTAGTGGAGTCAATGCTTAGACGTGTTGAAGAGGTCATTTCACCTAAAGGAGGACATACTTCGTAACAATATAGAGATTTATCAGTCTTCTTAAGGTGTGTAATGATTAATAGCTAAGGTTTTAGAAAAAATAGTTTTTTTTCCCTTTGTCCCAATTAATTCGAACACTATAGTATATATATTGATCCAATAAAATTTTGTTTTAGAATAAATCAACATTGGTCCCCTATATGATGTTTTAATGTAAAAAAATGTGCATACTAATAAAATGGTATTGACTATTAAATGGTAAATACAATTTTATTAATTAATATTTATTATTGATTATTAATTTTGTAATTTAATGCATATTAACAATTCTAGCATAGTATAGATTCGTGGAAACTTTAGCGCTAACGTTTCAATATCTATTTTCTTATTAGCACTACTTCTTAAAATCATCATTTTTTTCTATTGTGTAACTGTCTGATCTATACCCATTTAGTTGCACTAATAGGGTATTGGAAATACTCAGGTAAAATTTAGAGACATTGTAAACACATTTGCCTGGAAGTAGAGTGGGAAACATAAAAATTAACCACTCTTTGTAGACACACCCGGGTAGGATTTGATACCTGACCTCTCCATCACTGGCAAACCAGACCATACCGCAATTTAATCATGAATGAACACATATGAGAGCTAGAAAACTTCCAATTCATATTTGCTTTGGCCAGGATGAATTCCATTGAAAGATTAAACCAGTTGGCAAATGCATTGCCTTCTATTTGTGACAATCTTAGTTACTCTCCCCTAATAGCTCTCGTTAAGGCTATGTACAAGGTTAGTTAAGACAGCCCCCTCACCCTTCCTGGAACATTGCCACCATATTAATACACAGGTAATTACTACCTGTGATAAAAGTTTCAGAGGATTATAGCTTTGTTTTGTTTGCTTGCTAACTCAGTCTCACTCTTTGGATGGGTGAAGGGAAGGGGGGTGGGCTCTAAAGTGCTGATAAATCTTGAAACTCCGTGGGCCGACTGAACCGCGAAGATAGCCTATAATTCACTTGGTTTCTTCTCATGCTGTAAATTATAGACTGGGGCTGAGTTAACTTCACTTCCAACAACTATTGACCAAGCCCTTAATTAAATTTGTGGATTGGAAGTTCTTGTTCTTTCTGTTTAAATATAAATTCAACAATTTAAAACAAATCTCTTATTGTTCGTTAGATTGATAATGATCGCAAAATCAAGATGGAGCCAAGTTCTGCAGGCGAAGAGGAAATCAATGTAAGAATTTGTAAATTTTAAGTGCATGCACACGTGTGTCTTTAATTTAATGCAACAGGTTGGGAAAGGATCTTAAAACACAATTTGGATTCTCCCACCAACTAACACTGACCTACTGAATTAAAAGTACAGTTACACTAAAGGGTGGAAATACCCTCTCCCCTCTTTATCTCTTTGTTTAAACCAACAAATAGACTCAGGTGTGTGTGATAATAAATGCTGGCCGGCCATTACAGTTAGAGTATGCTACCAAGTAGACTTCTGTGGTAATCAGAAAGTTTTTTCATTGAAAATATCTATGCCACGCATATTCTATGAGTACAATTTAGAGGGAAATTTTAGGAAAAAACCCTTCCATTATATTCAGGCCATAATTTTATATATATATATATATATATATAGACATATAAAGGACCAAATTATCTTGCTTTTGCGACCCAGCCGATGCCATTAGGTAGTTGTCACATGGTGAGGATACCCACATTTATATTTTCCAATTCATGTGTGTGGTTTTATTTATCATTGTTCTGTGACTCATAAAGGTTATCAAGAAAAAAAATGCCTTCCCTAGAAAACACTTTTTGCATTTTTAAATCAAAAGCATCTTCATTATTAAAACAATTAAAACTTCTATCCAAAAGGCATCTGAATAAAAATATTTCCTTAAAATATTTTCTCAAAAGAAATGTATCCTTAAATAATTTATTTTTGTTTAAAAACACAGGTAAATTACTGTTTAAATCGTGAATGTATGACATTTTTTCTATTTTATGCTCATCCATCTTTAATTAAAGTTAGCCAAGGAGTGGATTTCCCCTTTTTTTCTTTGATTGTAAAACATACACAATTGTGATATAATAAGATGGAGGGAGCGAGGTCTACTGTTCACAGAACTAATAGCTATTAACATATTTCATTGTATAGATTGATGCCAAACCAACCGAGGACTCAAAGGAATGTCTTAATGAGAAATTACAAAAACTACAAAATAACTATTTTACCAGTATCAATTTTCCACCCATCAAAGAAGAGAGCTCGAAAAATTGTATTTATGAAACTAAACAAAATAATGAACTTCAACCATCCTCAACCATCAGCTTTCCACTAATCAAAGAAGAAATTAAGGTAGGTGTAGTAGTTTTTATTTTGATTAAATTTCATTGGTGCTTATTCCCCAATTATCATTGCTTTTCCCCCGAAGTGATCTAAATATAAGCATTTAAAAAGGTAAAAGTAATATAAAAAAAATAACTTAACACTCATTCCTCGGTGGCGTATTTGGCTAATGCAAGTATTTCTTGTTGAGCAAGACTGCTGAAGATGGGGAGATTGAGGTTTGAATCTTGGTCTGATGTACTAGGTGTGTTTTTTCCTAAACTATTTTTCAGTCTCCATACACGCAAATGCGGAGTAACTTCCTCTAATTTCACCACTTTCCAATTCCAACGCCATTAGCGTAACTAGTACTTAAGCATGTAACTTGAACGAGTAGAAAGAAATGGTGCTAATATATATATATATATATATATATATAAAGGGAAACTACCAATTTCTTTATGCATTCCAACAAATTGAGAATTCCAAATGTTGGAAAAATACCGTAATAGACTCATTTTCATACATTTAAATTTTATATGCAATTTTTTTTTTTACTAAAATTAAAATAAACGCTATTCTGTGAATTATTTTTAGAAATGGTACTAAAATTAACTAAATTAAAATACTATTAATTTATAAAATCAATACAATATTATTATTTTTATAATCAGGGATTTTATCGTGATTTTCTCTACGATGTTAATTTATTAGCTTACCCGGAAATGATTCATAAAATTCTCCCATGAGGATTGTCTTTAGAAATTTAAAGATCCAGATTCTATTAAATCTTTTTTAGTATGAATTAGAAATCATGACTGTGATTACAACAAAATGTTATCCTGTGTTTTAACTCATGGATGAATTATAACTAATATTGAATAGTTCATATAATGCACAAATCATAGGAATAATACAATGGTTTATAATGAAACATATTTCTAAAAGTCTTATCCAAACCACTTATTTGTTATTAATCGAATTCAACATGCTTTACTCTACTACATATGATATTTAAAAGTACTTCACTTAGGGTTTTCTTGAAAAACAAAAAGTAGCTATACCATATCTTTTGAAACACAACGTTTCAAACATATACAGAAGATATTTTCCATCTGCTGTGTTTAATTGGCTCGAGCTTCTTCTTGCATTCTCATTGGCTCATACATCTCAAATTGAATGGTTGTATAATTTATATTATTTTTCATTTTCTTTGTTTCTATCAATTTCTATTATCATAAGTTACTTAGCCACTGGGCCACCTAATTTTTAAATAAAGTTGATTTCATTAATTTTTATGCATCATGTTGAGAGGATGTGAGTGGATCAAGTGACGAAGAAAATATATGAAGGTAGAGTGTGTGGATCCAAAGCAAGAGGTAGGTCATGTAAGACGTGGTTATATGATGTAGACAAATGTATGAAAAAAGAGAAACGTGAAAATCTTTAAGAATATAATTGCATTTATTACTCTATGAATAGATGTTGTTAAAGTGAAGGAAGAATGCAAGGATAGGGAAGTGTAAATAAACTTATGTTACAATGTATTAACTGTGAAGTTTTTGTTTTTTCACGCATCTAAGACATCATTTCAGGAATAGACCAGACTGCCGATACCTTTCACACGAAATAATTTACTTAATTTGGGTGGTTTATTAGTCATTTTTAATGTAATATTTACACTCCACTTAACCTGATTCTGAAAGTTAACAATCTTACTTTGACAGATTACACCAAGCTTTTGCCATAATGGAACTCTATTATCTTATTTTGCTAACTTTTAGAGCAAATGATCTGTAAAAACCTGTGGTAAGTTTGTTTATTCAACTCACATATTTTTCCACTACTGGCTGTCTAAGCTTGTCATAGCTTCATAAGACTTATAACCTAACTTAAGACTAGGACAGGCTCAACATCCAGTGTCACTGCTGTTAATTTATCAATGTGAAAAGGTAAATCCACATTTCCCTAATGACAAATTTTTCAGCCATGCTGGGAATCAAACCCTGGCCCCTTAGCTTAGTAGACAGACATGCTACCTACTGACTTAGCTAAGGTGTACTGTTGACTCCAAAACTGCAATATTATGTTCCAGAACATCCATATGAAATGGTGATATCTACAAAGTATAAAAATAAATTTGAAGTTTTTGAGATGAATGTATAACCATTTTTTGTTGACCATGATTAATCCAAGTCGCTGATAAAAATATATACTTTGAATACATATAAACTCCTGATGTTTTGTTTCACATCAAACAAGCCTGCAGTTTTTGAAACCAAACAATTATTCACCAATACTTATCTTTCGACAAAACTAAATATCCTGAAGATAAAAAAATGTATTTGTGATTTCTAAGACAGCTTTTATTAATGGTATTATGACTACCTATTAAATATGTTTTGTAACCCCTGCCTATATTATCTGAATTGGTTTCTCTACGTGAACCCACACCTCCATCGTATAATATATTCTCTGAATCAACTTCTAGTTACACCATTATAGTTTTGAACTCAAATCACACTTTGAGCTCGCAAGACTACCTTCAGTTACAACACACATGCGTGAAATCTGTTTGTTTGCTTATGTCTCAATCCAACAACTTAATTCAGGCTGGAAACAGTTTATGATGATGAGTATGAGTAAAAAATAATATTGTTAGTATCATTATTTAAATATGATACATACCTCTCTTAACCCTACTATAAATGGGCTCTTTACTAACTTGAACTATAGTTTCAAAATAAAAATGCATAACAGTATTTTATACTTTTTTTTTTATTATTTAGGTAACTATACATTTACAATGTCAAGGAAGCTTTCCATGAAGAAGTGGTCTTTATTAGAGCATTTTGCTGCAGTAAATTTGCTATTACTAGTTAGTATTCTTATATATATATATAAAATATATGTTGTGTGTGTGTGTGTGGAAAAATTAACCACCACTAATGTACCTTTGCCCATAGGGCGCTCAAATATACAAATCGTAGATTCTTTTATTAGAGCTTTTTTTTTATCATGAGATAAGGTGATGATGATAGTGATAGTCAATATGAAGGTGGGGAACCAGTGGAATCTCTTAAACCCAACTTAAGGCTTATCGACCAAACCTTGATGACGGTTGGGTAGGTCTTTTCGGCAAAATCACCCATGGTACCGACCGAGAATCAAACCTGGTACTTCTAGGTTCATAGCCAGGACAAGAGACACTAAACTATGGTCGGTTTTAGTATTTATGAGGAGTCTGAGTGGTGTTGAACTATAGAAAAATAAAGGAATTTTATTTGAAGACTTGGCATACCGACTCCACAGACCTTTTATGAAGGTCTCATGATTGTCTTAGCAGATGGCAGCACTATCTCAATTTGAATTAAAATAGGACTTTCCTCTTCCCTTTGTTCCTTCAATCGTTATGTGTTATATAATGGCTCGATTGTCAGAGCGATTTTAAATTACACTTGTTTATTAATTTCGGGCAAATAGCATATAAGTGCGATGTTTTCTAGAGGAGGACTACTAAGTCAAGATAAATTCAAACAGTAATCTTCTTACACTTTCTGTCAGAGAAAATTTCAGTGTGATTTATATGATAAGGATTTTTATACTATCTTTGATTTATAATATTGATGGAGGTAATTTACTGCACCATGTGATGTGGCTAAAGAAGGGTTCATATCCAACCTTATTGATAACAAGAATTTACATTTCTCAAGATGTGCTATGCTCCAATATTATTCCTAGCTGTGGTTGGATAAACCCCATCCAAACATATTATCACATTTGTATACAACTGAGGCTCCTCCAACACCCTGATTAAGACTTCCATATGTGCATGAAAATTAGGGTGAGGTAAATGGTGTGACTGTGTTATAAGTTGTTTACGCCGTTTATCCATGTGGAACAACTGTCAAGGACAAACGAACCATCTGATGGCCCTGATATGACTGACAAAGAGGGTGATTTAGTCAATTAATACCCTTGAATAATATATAGGTTACAAGAATATAATCTATGCATAAAACTTTAACATCAAACGGTTAATAATAAATATATTATTAACTACGATTAACATATTATGTCCATTAAGAACATAGTTCTATAGGGGAATGCTGTTTTAAAAAAAGTGGCTATATCTCTACTTCATGGTTGGTGTGGAAAAGAGGCTGATGTACGGCAAATTTGTTTGTGATTGAACTAAAAAAATAGCATTGTTTCTTACTACCCGTTATCGTTAACAGCCAACAAAATAATTGGAAATAAATTTATATACACACACATATTTCAGAAACAACTTGAAGATCTTTGTAAATTATTTGTAATATTCATGGTAGCTTAACAACATAAATTGTCACTCTCCTGTTAGACTTTCCTACTGAAGAAAGGGATATTGAGTTCGAATCCCGTTCGGTTCTACTGAGTGTGATTTTTCCCAAATGGTTCCCCACTCACCTTTCTCTCAAAAGCGGATAGAATACTCTCTAACTAGGGTGTTGATTTAGAGTTAAGGAGGTCCCAGGTTGATAACTAATAATTCTGCAAAAATGCACACTTTATTAAACCACACTTCTTATTATAGTAATTCATGCCCTTAGTTTATTGGATGACAGCTCATAAAGATATTAGAAATAGTCGCTAATTCATACCTATGCCAACAGCTGACATCTGTCACTTTGGATAACTGTAATTAAAACATTTGGTAATGTATGATTGTGATAGTTAACTACAGTAATTTAGGCCCATTTATTTTTATTTATTTGAAGTTGGTAATAATAATAATCTTATTTATTGTTATATTCCACTTAAAAAATGATTATTCACAGCACTTTCACAAAAGTTTTTAACGTCTATAGCTTAAAGATAGTGATCAATGAATTTAAATTATGTGATTGAACATGATGAAAACAAGTTCTTAACAATGATCTACCCGCAGTAAATAAACATATTTTATTCGGTTAACTATTTCCAAATACAATAAAATGATCATAAAATAATTTATTATATTTATAAAGGAATTACAAGTATTTCCTCTTTTCCAAGTAAATACAATGCCTCTATTAAAGAGTATTAATTTATGCACTATATTATATATTATCAGTATCATTACAAAACTAAGAAGTACTTTTAATTATGTTTGAAATATGGTTTTAGATTGGATAATAAGAGATTATTAAAAGTAATTAAATAGTGTGATAAAACTTAATTTGACGTTATTTTAAATATATGTAATAAAAAACTTGACATTTATAACAAAAACAATGGTGTTTTACAAGTGTTGTCCATCCAAAAATTAACATATGATTTCTGAACTGTCATCCTGGTAAAAACCTATCATGAACAGACTCATTTAACCAGTCCAACACATTAGCTCTGTCGTTATCCAATCTGTTCACTTTGCTAAGGGTGCCGGGTCCCATTCCTGGCTTTGCAGAAAAAAATATCATTTGTAAATATGAGTTTTCTCTTTAACACTGAGGAATTAATATTCGGGGTTTGGGTGTTGTGTTAGTTATAAATTTAAGTTTGTTTCTAAATTCTGAGACATGTTTGTTGTGTTAGTTCTAAATTTATGTTAGTTTTAAGCTTTTATATACGTGTTGATATAATAATCTGTCAGTTTAGAAAGTGTACATTAAATGGCTCAAATAATTGAAAGTGAAAGTTAAATTACTTTACTTAGTATTATTTTGTTTTACGTTCATATATGTTTCAATTACATTAATAAAATAAACCAAGTTATTATGTGTTTTATAATAACAAAAATATCTTATACATACATTTATAGTTGTTTACCTGCCTCAGTGGCCGCATAGTTTATGGTGTCCCACTTTTGAAGGCAATCCTGGCAATGATGAGGAGATTTAGGTTAGAATCCCAGGCAGGTATACTAAGGTGGTTTATTTCCTAAATGGCTAGTTTCATTTTATTCATATTCACAAATATGGCTACAGTTATTCTGAATTATAAAGTTTCTCATCTTAACATTATTAATTTAAATATTTGCTAACACTGAATGAGTAGGGTAGAAAATACAATGAAAAACTTAAAAATAATATCTTTGTATAATATTCACTATTCGAGTTTTAATAAAATTCATTCATTTAATAGTATTTTTAAGAAGAATTTATACATTTTATAATGAAAAATGTTTCATGAATATTTTTTTCCCTTCCCAAATAATTTCTTTATTAGTCATAATACAATTGTAACAAGATTTCCTAATGTCCTGAAAATTATCTTTCTTTCTTCAGAACATTTGCTTTGTCCATAGTTAAATACTAGTGAAATCTTGTTTGATTTCAACAACTCCAGTGTGGTGTTATGTAAACGTATATCGTTCAGAGTTATTAAAATTCATTTAATATTCCATATTTATCAGGAAATGACTCTATTCTGGGACTTATAAATACTTATATCCTTATAAATACCACAAATTACTTCAAGAAGCATAGACCTAATTCCATTGCTTATTTTAGTTGTATTTTTATTTTTGTAATTCTTACTTGAGCTAGGTTATGATTTTCCCTCCTAATATATATAATAATGTTAATTTGGTAGCTCCTAAATTAACTTTTAGGACTTATAAATAAATACACATTTATTATTCTGAAAAATATTTAGACTAATTTTTAATTCTTATTTCCACTTTCATTACAGACTGAATTAACACCTTCCACTCATGATTTATCATCGCAAGTTACTGATGTTTCACTACCATGCAAATATTTTAACAGTGAAAACAGTACAACTTCTGTTCAAGAAATAATTGAGAAGAAAAATGTAAATTTGTTTGAAAAGGTGTGTGATTTTGAAGATTCTATTAGTAAGGACAATAATACCAATCAAAATCTGATCCATATTCTACATAGAAAGTATAAGTGTAATGTTTGCAATAAGGATTGCAAAGAAAAGGGGAGTTTTAAAAAACACCTTCTTGTTCATTCAGAACAAAGAAAGTATAAGTGTGATATTTGTAATAAGAGCTTCAAAAGGAAGAGTAACTTATACTCTCACCTTATTATTCATTCAGAACAAAGAAAATTTAAGTGTGAATTTTGTGACAGGAGCTTCAAACTGAAGACCAATTTAAACATTCATCGCCTCATTCATTCACAAAAAAGAAAGTTTAAGTGTGAAGTTTGTGACAATAGCTTCAAATATAAGAGCACTTTAAACGATCATCGTCTTATTCATTCACAACAAAGAAAGTATAAGTGTGAAGTTTGTGACAATAGCTTCAAACAGAAGAGCACTTTAAACAGTCATCGTCTTATTCATTCACAACAAAGAAAGTATAAGTGTGAAGTTTGTGACAAGAGCTTCAAACACAAGAGAACTTTAAACCGTCATCATTTTATTCATTCACATCAAAGAAAGTATAAGTGTGAAGTTTGTGACAATAGCTTCAAACATAAGAGCGGTTTAAACAATCATCGTCTTATTCATTCACAACAAAGAAAGTATAAGTGTGAAGTTTGTGACAATAGCTTCAAACAGAAGGGCATTTTAAACAGTCATCGTCTTATTCATTCACAACAAAGAAAGTATAAGTGTGAAGTTTGTGACAATAGCTTCAAACGGAAGAATCACATTTAAAACAATCACACTTCCTCTTATTCATTCAGAACAAAGAATGTATAAGTGTGACGTTTGTAATAAGAGCTTCAAGAGGAAGGGTGTGTTATACAAACACCTTTTTATTCATAACAAAGAAACTATAAGTAGAATTTATAACAAGGGTCTTAAGCCAAACAGTCACCGTGTTATTCATTCATAGCAGTGAAAGTACTTGTGGTATTTGTGTGAAAAGGTTTCACTGATAATGAATATTATCAACCACCTTTTTTAATTCTTTCTTAAATAAGTAATTATATTTGTATATTTGTATTAAGTGTTTGTCAAGAGTCATTCTAACACATCCGTTATTATTAATTCTGGACAAAGAAAACACAAGTTTTAGGTAAATAATCAAATAAGGAAAGTAAATGTACTTATGCTATAGTGACAACAGTTAAAATCAAAACCATCCTTATCGATTTTACTGCATCCAATTTTATTTAGTTGCAAATAAGTTATACTGTCCTTATCAACAGTAAAAAAATACATTCTTCCTGAACTCTGAAGATTAGTTTTATCTCCAACACAATTTTATAAGAACCTGTATGATTAAATCCGGAAAGATTGAGCAAATATTTGCTATCGAGCAAACTTGCAATTCATGAACTAACAAATCGCATGCTGTAACAAAACTGAGCTAATTTTGAAAGGTTTAAACTGTTGTGTGAATCGGTGTAATGTTGTTTCGCTTGCGACTTAGTTTTCAATCCGACAACACACTAAAACCATGACGTATCAAAGGATTGAGGCAATGAAATGCCACAACACGCCATTGTACAAGATACGTAACTGAAAGTTAACATTATTTTATTGAGTGCATCATGTAAAATGATTTTTTTCATTTTATTAGTTAACCAAATTCCAGTTGTATGCATCTAAGCTGGTTGTCTCAAAATTTTCTCATGTTATCTGAGTAAAATTTAAACTGTCCTCTTAATCAATGTGCACTTTAGCTTTCTTGGTAGCATGCTTGTCTGAAACTAAGATGTTCACGAGATCGATCCCACTCTGATAACAATATTTAAATTTTTTGTCTGAATTTAAATGGTTTGTTAATAATAATAATTCAGTAATATATTATTTTAATTTTGTAACTATTCTTAAAACATCTTGCTTTGCCCTATTTTTAAATGTGTACATTTTTTTCATAAAACCCATTAATATAATTTTTAAATAATCACTTACATACAAAATTTCAAAATTAATGTACCGTTTTTAATTTACTACCTTGTTAAATTATTTCTAAAGAATATTATGGTATTCTTCGTAAGCTCAAATACCTTGTATACTTCTACAAACAATATTCAATACAAGTTATATGCATACTAATACAATCATTAAAGTTTAGTCTGATAAATAAAAAAAAAATGGAGATGACAAAATTTGAAAATGTATGCCCTGGATTATGAGAACCTCACTCTACTGATTCAGCCAAATTGGCAGTTGATTAAATTTAAAAAAAATTAAAATACAAAATTATATTTTCACCCAAACAAATATTATTATCAAAGGATTGAATAAAGTGTACAAAACAATCTTTTTTTTCCTTCTGTAAATCTATTCTGTACAATGGTAGGTTTATTTCAACAAAATCACTTTCAGAAAACTGCAACCGAAGAAGGGGGGCATCCATTTTGTTATGTTATGCTCTACTAGATAGACAAGGCTTGTCTCGCACGATGTGAGGCTGGCAAGCAGAATCCGCACACTATTCGATCCTGTGACATCAGTTTGTGTAGTGCAGAAGTTTCAAAATTATGGGTTTGCGAAATTGTGTAGTAGATGAAAGAAATATTCTATCGAATCACATTTCAAAATTAGGGGTCAATATCAGAGTTAAAATTTATATAGTTGAGTGTTCCAAGTTGTTTGAGAAAGGAAGCTGATATGAAAATAAAATTAGCAATATATATATATATTTATATAAAAGTGAGAATAGATCATTCCGGAACGATTATGCTACAAAGTCATATATATATATATATATTATATATATTATATATATATATACAGTGAGAAGAGATCATTCTGGAACGATTTGCTACAAAGTCATATATATATATATATATATATACAGTGAGAAGAGATCATTCTGGAACGATTATGCTACAAAGTCATATATTGTAACGTTTATTGACATCAACGTTACAAGCGAAGAAGAGTAAACGGGCTAATAAACACTATTCAGCAAAACCAAAATGTAAACAAGGAATCAACTCACCAAATGCCCCGTTCACTGTATTGTGTCTCACGTCACATTGACCGAACTTTCATTTCCCCCACGAGCACTACATCCACGTCAAAGTGTTGTTGTAAAACTGAACGAGAAATTGGCGTGTCGTAATGGGCGTAGAGCCGCCCATTGAATCATGGGAAGCGAGTGACGCGCATGTGACCTCGTGATGAACACGTGATTTTCTAGTCAACTCTCCAATGATATGGAATGTTCTTGATGAATTACTATCACTTCCCTCTGCTCTGTGTGTTTGTTCTACTTTGTTCTAGGTTTCCCCTTTGTTCCCCCTCCTCTCAGAAAAATATTGTTTATATACTGGTGCTGTTTGCTTATTAAGGTACTTCTTGATTCAACCGTGTCATACTACACACACGCTAGGATAGGATGATCCTAAGGTATACATTCTTTTTCGGCCTTTGCACTTCAAAATTAACTTTCGGACTTATATTATTTATTTTGAATTAAAATTATATATTGTCTTTGTAAATATGTTAGATCACGAGGAAAGGTATGCCCGGCATGGCATAAAATATTTTAAATATTAATGTAGATAATATTTTTGGAATCCTTTTTTGCCCTTCTGGCTCTACAAATAATTGTCATTTATGGTGAACTTTACCTTTTGTATGTCACCCTAAATCTACCTAAGGCGTGTTGCCTACCTAATGTGGGAATTGTTATAGCCCGTGCGGCTATGTATTTGTTTGTATTTATTGTATATTTATTTAATCTTGGAGGATATCCCTTTGTACTGTGGTAAACTTTGATTGCCAAAAATATTTTCAAATTTGTTTTAATACAACTTCGCTATTGTCATGCGGACAGTTGGCCTGTGGTGGCTAGATGTTGTATTCATTGTATTGCGGATTGCCGCAGACCCTAAGGGGCCATGGGTTTAACTTGGTAATAATCTTTAGGTCGTAATGGATCAATGTTGTTATGACAACAGTATTATAATGGGCATAACCCAATCTTTTATATATATATATATATATATATATATATATATATATTATTTTTGTTGTTACTTATATTTACCTATATCTATTGTTATATTTTCTAAATAAACATTCTTTAACTCCAAGCAACCTTTTAATTTACTAATTCAAGGTAAATAAGTTATAACTTTAAACATAAGATTCTCGACCTCCTCCCCTTTGCTCATAGTACCAATATGACGGATGATGGTTAAGGAGAGTTTATGGAAGCACAATTGTTGAATAAGCCAAAGAGAAAGGCCTATTCACTTTTATGCAGTCCTATCAGCTCCTCTGCAATTTATCATTTGTTATTGTTTATATGTTTATTTTGCTTTTGTGTAATGTGCGCCCGCCCTATCTATTAGAGGATAAGGAGGGCGGTACACATCATTTATATTATTATATATTGAGAAGAGATAATTCTGGAACGATTATGCTACAAAGTCATAGATATAATAATATATATATATATATATATAATTATAATATATTGTGTACTGAGTTATCACAGATGAGATAGTAGATAAATAGTTTTTGAAAATATTATAATAAGTTTTCTATAAGGATTAGAAAAAGAGAATGACAAAAATGAATTGAAATATAGGGTGAAAATCTTCTTGACATTGGCTGAACAGGTCATTTACTACAATGGAAGGATGGGCGGGTGCAGCTAGTTGAAGTTTTTTAGAGGGTATTGATAATAATCTGTATTTCGAAATTTGTTTGTTCAATTAATACATTTTGTTATTTAATAATGCAGTTTGAATTAATGAATTTTTAGCTGTGTTCATAGTTGAGCCTTTTGGGGTGTTGTAAATTAGTTTCATACTTTTGTTTATTGGTGATGTTTGGACTGTCTGAGGGTTCAGAAAATTGGTTTAAACTTGCTCCAGATAATATATGTATACACAATTACATTCACAGGTGAGTTGATATATGTCATTTTTCTCATATTGGTTGATTCTGTTTAAGTCTTCAATCATTCCTGGGCTGTTTAGTGTGTGATCTTAAGTAATTAAGAGTTATTATATATTCAAAATTTTTATACTTATCAGTCACTGGCTTTATTTTGAGCAACAATAAAAAAATTTTTCATTCATTTCAAAAAACTCAAATTAGCTTTAGACTTTGTGGATATCACCATTTCTAATTCATGTTCTGTAACATAATATTGTTGTACATTGTTGTAGAATGAAAGTTTTTGATTTAGACGTTATTCTTAAAAAGTACAAGTGACTTCAAGGAGCAATTACCTCATTTCATTAATTATTTTTATTGTGATTTTTTTTTAAATCTTAACAATTAGTTAGGTTTTAAATGTGCTATTATTTGATAAATATTTAGACTAATGTTTAGTTTCTTTTTCCATTTGCCTTACAGACTGAATTACCACCTTCCACTCATGATTTACCATCACAAGTTAATTATGTTTCATTACAATGCAAAAATTCTAATTTTGAGAAATGTTTAACTAACAAAGAAGACAAAAGAAACTATAATTTAATTTTCCCCAACCATATGAGTCGAAAGAAGAATATAATTTCTGAATGATTCTTCACAAGGTGAAAACAGTGCAAGATCTTGTCAAAATATAATTGAGAAGAAACGTGTAAATTTGTTTGAAAAGGTGTGTGATTTTAAAGACTCTATTGTTAAGCACAATAATAACAATCAAAATCTGATCTATACTCTACATAGAAAGTACACGTGTAATGTTTGCAATAAGGATTTTAATGAAAAGAAAGTCTTAACAAACACCTTTTAGTTCATTCAGAACAAAGAAAGTATAAGTGTGATGTTTGTGATAAGGCTTTAAGGGGAAGAATAATTTATACAAATACCTTCTATTAATTCAGAACAAAATATGTATAAGTGTAATGTTTGTGATAAGGGCTTTAAGGTGAAGTGTGATTTAAGAACATTATTCATTAAAAACAAAGCGATTATAAGTGTGATGTTGTGTGATTAGAGCTTTAAGAGGAAGGGTGATTTAAGCAAACACCTTATATTCATTCAGATCAATAATGTATAATGTGATAAGGCTTTAAGGAGAAGTGTAATTTAAACAAAACCTTATTCATTCCAAACAAAGATAGTATACTAAATATTTTGTGATTAGGGCTTCAATATTAGATAAATATTACCAACCACCTTGTACTGTCGCTTCTCCTGTATAATAGAAAAATTTAAGAGTATATTTACAAACCAATATAATGAAGGTTTAGAAAGGATCAAACATAAGAGAGATATACAAGTTTAATAGGAATTAAATCGGTTACAATAAATGTATACATCCCGATAGGGAAGAATTGAATTAAACACCTAGGTAACTAGGAATCTATAGAAGTAAGGTTGAGTCTTTTGTTTAGTCTAGTAACTCTTTTAATTAGATCTAATACACATTCTGCTAAAAAGGTGTATCTGCCTCTACACAAAGCAATTCAAATAGGAAGCAAATATTAACTTAATATTAAGCTAAAATACAAACATCCATCAAGCCTAGCGACTACTAGACTTAGACCTGAAAAGCATGTTCATGGAATATAGTTGAATAATAGGTAATGATAGCAAATTTATTAAGTCCTTTTTAAAAGAGTTTCTACGATATTAGCAGGGACGTGTTGGGGATTAAGGGGGGGGGGGGGTAAAAGCGCCAATCACCCTGGGCCTCACATTCCAGGGGCCACATTTCTTCCAAAAATTATTAAATTCTATTAAATTTATTATTCTGAATGTTGCATCAAACAGTGTACAGATAATTAACAGCAATAAGTATTCGCTTAGTAAGCTTAGTTTATTTCCAGATCCTTGAAAGCCCTAACTTTATTTAATTTAAGATTAACATTATTCGAGTAATGTGTTGCAGGAGAGTAGAATACACAACCATTGTGCTTTCGCTGTCGTTCCACAGAAAACTAACTGTGCAATGATACAAAGAGGAATTTATTTATGTAACTTAATTTGTATGCATTTAATAAAGTACAATCATATATTGGGTTGATAAGTATTCAATATAATATGAGAAATTATTAAGTACTTAATATAAGTACCGAGTACATTTCAATATATTATAACGGCCTAATGCTATAACTGAAAAACTGCCATAAAAGGTGACCTCCAATTTTTTGACTCGGGCCTACCATGTTCTTAAAACAGCCATGGATGGTTGTTAAATGAGCTAGCTCCATAGTGAGTTACATAACACAGATTAATTTCCTCGTAATGAAGTATCAGTTTATAAATAGTAAATGATGGGTACCAGGAATTTTGGCTCTAAATATACTATGGCTTGTCTATTCCTAAATAGTATTGCTTAAATATTCAATAGTATATTTATACTTCCACCCTCTTTAGGGCACACTATAACTAGTAAAACAACAAATATTTACTAATACAAATGGCGCCTGAAGGGGGCCGGACACTATCCACTATCCCAGCGGGCCACTACTATGAACTAGTAGCACTCCCAAACGTTTTGCACTAAAAAAAAGTTACATTTATGGGAATTAATAGGGACTGGTATCAATCACAGACCTAATTATGTCACTAAACAAAGTGTAAGTCAGACACATTGATATACCACATCATGTCATATCGACCTAGATAAATAGAGCATGAAGCACATAATTCAAAACTACGCCATATGGGCATAGAAAAACAAGTCAGAAACTCTGACAAACAAAACTATGTCATATGGACATAGAAAAAGAGAACACTAACAATCAAAACTTTGTCATATGGACATAGTAAAAAAGATTACTAAGACTCCAACACAGATTCTCACGTTCAAATACGGTCTCAGACGAGGCTTCAATTGCGTTGAGGTGGAGAGACCGTTGCCTCACACATCGTAGTCACCTGTAGCGTGTTCGTCTATATAGATTTACGTCCAAGTATTTCCTCCATAGAATTATAAAAAATAGAACACAAATGTGAAACGAGGGATGTATATTTTAATCAACCAGAACTGACGTCTTCGAGTAGGGTTTTCACCCGGACATATAGGGGGAGGTGAGTTTGCAAAATTCCACCGAATGACAAATAACGCTCATAGAAGGTGTGGATAACTCAAGAATCAGCTCTGCCACTTCATCAATGTGGGCCTCCGAGTAAGATGTCGTTTTGCTGTTCTTCGAGGAACAGTCATCTGGGGCACTTCTGAAGTTAGGGTGTTTCTCGGAAATATGATTTCACTGTGAGTTAATATCTTCCACACATTACTAGAATATATTAGTTCTTGTATTTATCGTGCTAATCATATTTATGGTATTTTAAGTGTACGTGTTAAACGAGACGTTTACACATTAAAACCTTTTTAAATTAATTTAGAACCAAGATAATAGATATGTGATGTGTGTATTAAGTGTTTAATGTCGAAAATTCTAACATATTCATTCTTATTCATTCTGAATGAAGATAAAACAAGTTTGAGATGAATATTCAATATACAACACCATATGTGTTTCTACCATCAGTTATTAAAGCTATAATTAAACTATATTTACCATTTTCATTGTACTTATTTCAACCTTCTCAATTCTTAACCCAGTAGCGTAATTAGAACTTCAGCGTATAGGCCCTAACCTGAACAGTTAGAAAGACGCAGTTCTAAAAAAAATTTCACAGTTATTAAAGTATTTAAATTCCCTTACATTTCCCTGACATTAAAAAATTCACCGATACTGATAAAATAACACACCAACAAAAGATTTACAATTGAAAGTGCCTAAAGTATTTTTTTTTATTATAAAACGCCGTGGATTGTAGGATGGAATATAATTCTTGAGTACCATTAACAGAAAAAAAATTACTCCAAGAATAAAAATAAAAAGAGAAATAACTAACATATTCATTTTATTATTCAGAAGATATTAAACAAGTTTGAGATTGAATATTCAATATACAACACATATGTGTTTTTAATGTTTAATTTAAAGCTAATATTTAACTATTTTACCCTTATGTCATTGTACTTATTTCAACCTTCTCAATTCTTAACCCAGTAGCGTAATTAGAAAATTCAGCGTATAGCTGAACAGGTAGAAAGACGCAGTTCTAAAAAAATATTCACAGTTATTATAGTATTTAAATTCCCTTACATTTCCCTGACATTAAAAAATTACCCGATACTGACAAAATAACACACCAACAAAAAAGATTTACAATAGAAAGTGCCTAAAAGTATTTTTTTTATTCTAAAACGCCGTGGATTGTAGGATGGAATATAATTCTTGAGTACCATTAACAGAAAAAAAAATTACTCCAAGAATAAAAATAAAAAGCTAAAATAACCTATACATAATAAATATTTTGATTACAGAATTCACTTTACCACAACATCGATACCTACCCGCCTCGGTGGCATAGTTGGCTAACGCGCTTGTCTTTTTGAGCTCGACTGCTGAGGACGGGGAGATCGAGGTTCGAATCTGAACATCTATAGTAATAAAAGAAAGTGTTTGTGTGTGTTTGTTTGTGTGTTTGTGTGCAATGCCCAGCCAAATCTACAGCATACAGATATCTGAAATTTTTAACATTAGTGAACCTCAAATCTGGATTTTTAAGATTTTTTATTATCTTTTAATTAAGTTATTTTTAACAAATTTTGAAAAGAGTAATTTTAATCTGGTTTAGAATTATGTTTCAGAGATATTTCAAAATGAAATCGGGCACCATGGGGCTTATATAATTCTTATACTACAGTGGGTCACAGGCAGCAACGTGCAGGATTGCTAGTAGAAAATACGTGTTTAAGGATTGTGACAAGCATATCCAACAGAAGAAATATGTATATAAATGAACAGAAAAAATTCGAAATGTGAAATGTGTAATAAATATTTCTATTCAAAGCTCAATCTTCGCTGACACATTGACTAGATACTTTTCAAATGTGAAGAGAACTCTAAACAAACATGCTCTGATTCATACTGGACAGAAAAAATAAAAGTGTGAGGTGTTGTGACACATTTTTATTGTCAGACAACATTAAAAATCATACTTTAATTCATACTGGCCAGAACACATATGAATATGATGTCTGTAATAAGTGTTTCCATGCAAAGATCAATCTTGCCAGACACATTAATATTAATTTTAGAAAGATAAATTTCAAATGTATGGTATGTGACAAGTATTTCCACAATCATAATGAATTTACAAGCATGACATAATTCATACTGGACATAAATAATACAAGTGTGAGGGGTTTGACAAGAAACACTTCCATCAAAGCCACTCTTAGTCAACATGATTTAATCCATATTGAACAGACAAAATAATTGTTAGGTGTGTGATGAGGGGTTTTACATGAAGAGTAGCTTATACTCAACCAACACACTATAAGTAACTCATGACGGGGAAAATTCAAGTGAGCTTAGTTCTAAGTATTCTTGTCCCACACATTATTGTTCATAATGGACAGTATAATTACAAGTGGGTCAAGAAATAATTTATTTTATTTATCTAATGGATTAGGAATCGGGAAGGTTGAATTTAGAGGAATTGAATCCACATTTGTCTGGAGTGTGAGTGCAAAAACCATTTAGGAAAATACCACTTCCCAGTTCACCCGACCGGGATGCAAACATTTATCTCTCATTCCTGGCAGTCTGGCTCAACACGAAACTAGCGCGTTAGCCAACTACACCACCCGGGTGACAAATAATTAGGAACAAAGGAATATAGCAATGAGAAT
>JBCFYV010001960.1:0-44167 GCA_039000515.1 Timema cristinae | reverse complement strand
TCGAAACTTTTGACTGGAGGTGCTAACTTTATTTTAACTTGTTGTTTTAAATAAGTTTTATTTTTCATTCTTGTATTAAACCACGCTTAAATTGGAATTTTAATATGTTGTGAATGATAGTTGGACCATTTGACTCTTTTAAATGTCCAATTATTGATAAATAAATATTTTAAATTTAATGAAAATTTGTTATAAGACAAGTGTTATTCCAAGCGTTTAAATCATTTGTCTAGGGTATTTTGTTGTACAGGGATTTATCCCTAGCATTCACATTTAAAAATTCTTTAATTTGAAATTATATCATCTCAATTTTTAAATAACAATATCTAACTCTTGACATATGTATTTGTCGCCAAAGAAAACCATTTTTAATTTGGGATCGTGAACATTTTCAGCCTCGAGATTATGTTTAGACTTTGCGGTTTATGTGACCTCGAAAACAAAAAGGTGGGATTTGTATTTCTATATGACCCCTTGCCTGTCTGTATGTCCCTGGGGCTCAAGAGAAAACGATAATGATGGAATTCTTTCAAACTTTAATAATTATATATTATATTATAGTTATATCTTAAGGCATTTTTAAATTTTGATCTAAGCCCTAAATTTAGGGTAGTTTACTGACAAATAATTTTTGAAAATTCAATTTAAAAAAATATTTTTAGCTATTTTGTTTAAAATGGATATTTAGTGAATGTTTTAGATGATAAATAAAGTTGTAGGCCTATAATTGTTTCTTACGGGTAAAGGGTATAATAATGTGTTTACCAGCTATTAATAGTATAGTAAATAATTCCTGGGATACAAATTTATCGGGCCACAAATCATAGTTAGATTGGGATCCAAATTACGTTAAGTTATTTGTTTGAATCCATTTCCTGCGATCTATTCTAGCCATAATTTCTGTGAAACAGGGCCACAAAATACCAAGTCCGAAAAAATGCATTGTCATATCCAAAGGGAATTCAGAATACTCATAGCCTTATAAGCTATAGTCATAAAATGATTGATTTTTACTTGTGGCTCTTATTAACCAAATAGATAATCTCAAAAATGTGAACATTTTCTTACATATTAAATGTGGCTGACACAAAGCTTTGTTTCATAAATTTTTAGCTTTGCGCATCAATATAGGCCCACATAATGGGTTCCTTATACGATTTTTCCGACCAAGTCTTATTACCCACTTGGGCTATCCGCATTTAATGACGCTTATTGAGTGTTGGACATAAAGGTGGAATTTAAACTAAATGTAGCCACATTTGCGTGGAGGATAAGTGGGAAACTATTTAGGAAACACACTCTCGTTGCACCTATCTGGAATTCGAACCTTGACCTCACTGTAACCATAAAACCAGAACCCGATATTTAGTTCACATGCCTATTGATCCGAGGATAAAATATAAACATATGGTACATTTAAAGTGACTCGACCAAACGGGCTGTTTTTGGTCCAATATGACCAATTATTTTAATCAAATAAAAGGTGTATCTCTTTTAAACTAAATTTGGTTCATCAATAGTAGTTACATTTAGAGTGTTAACGGCTATTTTTTGTATGTTTAGGCAATAATAGAAAGAAGCTACTAGTTTATAGGACCAAAATATTTGTTTGAAAAAATTGTGTTCAAAAATATTAAATATAACCGTCAGGTTTTATGGAAATTTTGTGTTAAAAAGGTTAAAATAATGAGTACAAATTTGGAAGAAAAACACACAAATACGGTTGTTCATTCAATTTTAGCGAGATTTTACTTTTAGTAAAGTATCAAACTGGACAGTAGACATGTAAATGAGAACCTGTTATCACTTAAAATATCAAACAAAAAAACAATATTTATAATTAATTATAAATAATAAGCTACATTAATAGTGTGTTTAGAATTATTTGTACTTATATTTTGTAGTATTATAGTTTTATTCTTGCACCGCGATGGGCGCCAATTGAAGAATTATAGTTTTACTCTTGCACCGCGATGGGCGCTAATTTAAGTATTATGGTTTTATTCGCCTCCCATTGGGCGCTAATTGAAGTGTTATAGTTTTATTCGCCTCGTGATCGGGTGCTAGTGTTTCTGTTTAATTAGCTGATAATTGCCCTGTGATCGAGCACTAATTAAAACGGTATGGTACCTTGATGATATAATTGGTATTTATAGCCCTGTGATTTAGCGCCAATTGTTGAACTCTTGAATAATATACAATTATTAGGTTAGATGTGATTTTATTTTAATGTCAATATTGTTTTGATCGTAAAAATGATCATGTTAATAATTTCAAGACGCGACTGATAATGAATAGGCCTACACGACTGTACGTATTGAAAGCTGGAGTGACAGACACAGTCACAGTGAGCCAGTGTGTGAGCCAGTACTTCTGCAGTGAGCTAGTGCTCTTCTGCCACTGTTAGTGATTTCACCACGCCGAGTATATAACTCACTTCGAAAGATCATTCTCGAAGGTGGTGTAAAAAAATCAAAATAAAAAAAATCATCTCGGTGGCAGTAGAAGGTCCGAGAGCCGGAAGCTGCCTCAAATTACCTTTTAAAATCTCTATTCGACCTTTCCAGAACAGGAAGTTATTATTTAAAAACCTTAAATTGTCATATTGACTCACTTAGTGTCACACACTCTGACGTCACTGTCAGTGACTCGTGCCTTCTTAGAAGAAGAAATGCCTTAAGCGCCACTAAATATATTATAAAGTTCAAATAAAATTAAATACGTTTATAAAATTAGGACGATATTATTGTTAATGCTCTCACATATTCTTTAGGGACCAATCAGTAACATTACAATTTTTACATGAGTATTTTTGGTTAGTTATGGTTAAGCAATTTAAAAGTATTGCAAAATTTATAGAATAAAAATGTATTATTCTTGTTTGTTACATTAGATTCAATACTTTAATGAATAATGCTTTATTAGTTCCATAAGCACCACAAAATTGTTTACATATTTTTTTTAACCTACCTATTGTCATTAGCCATCACATTATTTTCAGTATGGATTACATTTGGAGAAATCAATACGAATTAATATCACAAATAAATATTAATCTTTATTTTTACGGGAAGTTAACAAGTAGGTAGAGTTACTATCTTCAAGAAAAAGTAAAGATATCTCAGGTAATTCCGAGATACTAATAAGCTGTTGCTCATTTCTAAAGTTGTACATTACCACCCAATTCATTCTCTCTCTCTCTTCTCAGTTGTACACAACCCTAGCGGGGCTAAGACCTTTCAAGGTAGAAACTCATTAGCACCAGTTACGAGCTGCCTTTAAATTTGAAGGTTATTTCAAAGTTATTTGGAAGTAAACTTCATTCTTAAGTGAATCACACGAATACTTTGTTCAGATACAACTAGAGACGGCTTTCTTTGTTTAGAGGTCTTAGACTTGACATGGTTTAAAAGCGATTGTTTAGTTCAATATGGTCTCATCCACAACTGTGGGTATGTGGACTAAGCGTCAGGCTAATCTTATCTGATTTTACAGGATGGAGAGGCCAGAGATATAATCCCGAATAGGTCTAGTGAGAGCGTTTTTCCTCAATGGTTTCCACTCTTCCTCAACATAAAAGTGGGTACACTCCTTATAAAATTAATGGAGTCCTAACAAGTAGAAAACCAAACCATAATAAACTATAACGATTCAATTAATAACGCTATATCCTGTGTCGTTTTATAAACGATAAACCGACCATGGCTCTATCTCAGCCGGTGACATTGGCATTTTTATCAGCATAGTGATATTATATCTTTACTTGGTGATAATATTCATTCATTTCTCCTTGATTACGATTCCCTTGGACTAAGATAGCAATATATTCGTAAGGAAAGCTACCTCTTAAAAACAGATCAGCATGAAAATAATATGTGATTATACTCTGCGTTCCTGGATGTAACAAGGCCCCGGCACTTATAGAAGGCCATAGTTCAATCTTGAGCCAAATTTGGTTGTTACCCATCTTCTATCCTAGTTAAGTCTCGAATAAGTCCTTTAACTTCATTTTCCTAATTATGTGTTATTAAATCAGTAAATTAATATGTTTTAATTGATAGTAAGGTTATATCTCCTTTGTTTAGTATGTTTACTCCCTTATCCTTAGTTTATATACGTTTTTTTTTTTCTATGAATACATGTTTCGGTGATTTCTCATAATCTTCAAATCTTATTTGTATTAAAGAGAATCGATTTTACTTCATACTATTGGAAGGTTTGGGAAATTTTATGGTTGTATATGGAATCATTTTTAGTAAGATCAATAAGTTTTAGTTTAGTTAGCCCCTGTGGTAGTGGAAGTAAAAAACTAGCCATTAGCCAGGATGCTGCCTTGGTAATGAACGTTAGAAAGAGAGAGAACGTACAGGAATGAGCATTGCTTGCAGCGCTTACTATATTTGGTCACAACTCCCGTGAGCCTCGTGTTTGTGTGAACGGGGCAGTAAAAATAACTTGAGGGAAGGAAGAAATGCGGTGGGGGTGCGTAAGGGATCTGGGAGATGAAGGATGAACAGAACATGGCACCATTTGGAGGGACTTTCTATGAAATACTTTTCTTAACAGCATATTTAAATTATATTAGAGACTTATCCATCTCGAGTGTTGAAACTTATTGCAGTCGTTCAGCTGTCTCGTCATATTTAAATAATGGCTTGATATTTCAAAATATCGTTTGCCCGAAAATGAGGCTGAAATATACCAACAGTGTCTTGGAGTCCAACACCTTTAACTCTGTTGGTAACGCGTCATCCTACTTGATTCTCAGCATGACCGAAAAAATTATGATTGGGGAAATTGGGACTTTCACTTTCACATTGATGAATTAATGGCTTAGAGGCTATCTGTAGTTTCAGTTTTATAATTAAGTTAGCTTACAAGTCATATGCTGATATGTGATGTAATTTAAGAAAGTTGATACTAATTACCCAATAGCAACACATAATAAAAAGCATAAAAACTATATGAGAAAATGTAATATCAATTTGTTTTAACAACGGGTTATGAAAATTGCCCCTGTAGTATAGATAAGAGGGTCGTTTGGACAGTTGAGACAGTGCCAATCAGACGTTACGCTTAAGTCAAATATTGATAAAACTGAGTAGTAAACGAATTTGGTCTTCGCTGGAATGAGCTATCTGTCAAAACATGGTTTTAAAGTTGAAATTTTCCACTTTGAAAAGTACAAAAAACGACATATTTAGTTTGCTCGTTACGATACATATGCCTATAAATCAAAAAGCTACTGATATAGGGTATTAGAATGGCTCTTTGCGAATCAAGTGATGTAGCATCCTGGGTGGCAGCAACTGGCCATATTTCTCCGTGCAGTAACGATATCTTTCGGTCAAAAGACAGTTGAATTTTTCCAGTATTGATGAAGGAGATGGGAAGTGAGGTGACGGAAAGAGTAGTGGACAAGCCAGACTGATATTTATCTCATCTCTCTTGTTCGACTTTTTCTATACCTGCTGTAGGAGATATTGTACAAGTACAAACAAACTCTTTCTATTAATAGTTTCACTAGCCTCGGGAGCGATAGTTTCGTGTTAGCCAGACTGCAGAGGACGGGGAGATCAAGGTTCGAATCTCGGTCGAGTGAACTGGGGTGTGGCTTTTCCTAAATGGTTTTTCACGCAAATGCGGGATCACTTCCTCCAAATTCAACTTTTCCAATTCCTAAGCCATTAGCGTAGTTATTACTTAAGCGTATAACCAGGGCTGGTCTAAGGAGTGTGCGACTTTTGCAACCACACACAAAAAAAAAATTCACAGGTGCACCAAAATGGCCCATAAATAAATATTGTTTGTTTTTATCTGAGAAAATGTAAATATAATTAAAGAATCTTTAGAATCTTTATGAAAATCCAAGTTTTTATAGTTCTTGGAAGTGTAGATACTTTATGCCTCACTGTATATTTATATTCTGCATACCTAACTTTATAGTAGAAAACAAAAAGAGTAAACACATTTTTTTCAAGTAAAAAATAAATAAAAAATAAAAGATGTTAAGCATGAAAATACAATGACGTCATTATCTTATTATTATAAAATACAGTAGATTTATAGTTACTAAACAAAATTTTTCCACTAAAAATAGGTATAGATATATGTCTAGATATAAAATGGCCATGTATAGTATTCTCCACAGTTTTTTCTATGGAGTGGGGGGGGGGGGGGGGGGGGGGGTTAGACACAAAATGCTAGCTACGCACACACAAAGCTTTTGCCCTCGACCGGTCCTGCGTATAACCAGAACGGGAAGTAAGAAGTGATGCTAAATAAATATTAATAGTTTGACAATTTTGAGAAAATCTCGGTGAGTGTAATATTGAATGCCTGTTGTGCATTTAATCTGTTTATATTTCAAAATTTTGACACATTAATGACAAGCGTATCAAGCATGTAAGCTGTTTTCTTAAATTATTAAAATATAATACAAAATATAACTAATCAACATGGAGAGACAGAAAAAACATACGGATTACAGACGAGGGAACAAATCAAAGTTGAACCTCACAGTCAGACCAGGCACAAGAAAATAAATTGGAACAAGAGGAAGAAACTGTGCATTGTTGGTTTTAGGTAAATTCATTATTTATCATTTAAATAAAATTTGAATTTAAATTGGGAGTGTAATTGAAACTACTAGAAATATTATGGTTTTAACTTTTTATCTATATTCCCTTGAAATATTTTGTTCTTTTTTCAATATTACTCTTTTAATGTTATAGCATTTATATTAGACAGATTTAAAAATATTTTTGAGGAAACTTTTAATTACCAAACATTGCTAAACATTTTTAATATTGAAGGTGAATGGGGGTAGAATGAGCTTAGTTTATGCCGGCCCGTCAAGGTTTGTGTTGAACGGAAAGAAAAATGAGTAAAATAAATAAAAATAGAAAAAGTTTGAGAAGAAAGCAAAGAAAAGTTTTTTATTGTTTTATTTTTTATTAAATCTATATGAAAGTCTGGAATAAAATGCAATTAGGAACCACTGATGTAGTGTAATAAAGTATATAGCCACCCTGACAAATAAATACATTCATTATGTTGTCATGATCATCAATTTTAAGTTTTGAGTATTCCTTTTGTGGTTTTGAAGCATCTGAGCTGCCATTGAAAAGTTTAGTCTTCAGAAAGGCTTTATTCTAGACCTGAGTCAGTTAAGTACTTCACCTCTATAAAGGAAGAAAATTATATTATAAAGTTATATATTATCAATCCTAGTCAATGCTGAGATGATTCAAATCTCTCTCCGGGAGCAGCCTCGAGAATGAGTGTAAAGGGAGTGCCAGTGTTTCGTTATTACAATTTAAGTTTCTATCCCTAACTCATCAATTAAAAATCCACTCATTTTCTGACGTCATTTCTTGGTCAAATGACCGAAAAAATTTGCATTTTAAACTAAAAAACCAAACTATATTGACACTATAATTAACATCCCTACAAAATATTGTTATAATTGTAACATTAAATAAAAAAATCCCGTAAAATTTAGGTTACTCGGTTTATTATTATTATTATTATTATTATTATTAGCACCGCGTCTTACTACCCGTTCGGGTTATACGCACTTACGCTAATGTGTAATGGTAGGGTGATTGTGAGATGAAATGAAGGACCTACAGTTTAACGTGGAATCCGAACCACGGTGGCGGCCTGGCATTCCACTACTCGGTTTATTGATTAAAAAAATATATCAGGTTGGAATTTTCGTGCCAGCATATACATCATAAAGGTCTGTGGAATCACGTATCTGTCTAGAATAAAAACAATAAAAGCTTATTTTAAAATGTAGAACAAGGTTGTGCAGGTGCAAATACGAGCGTGAGGAACCCTTGACGGGGACGCGGCAGTTGGCCTAAAAGGCATTTGGCCTAAAAGGCATTTGGCCTAAAAATAAAACCAAAAGTCATTTGGCCTAAAAGTCATTTGGCCTAAAGTCATTTGGCCTAAAATGTAAATTTAAAACCTTCGGTTATCTTCGGAAAGTAAAAGGTACTGTTAGTTGTTTCATCTGAATATAGATAGCACAACTGATGCAAGGTAGTTACAATATTTCTAAAAACATTGACAATATCCTACATACAACTAGATCAGTAGTTCACAAAACACTATATCACCTTTTTTATATATAGATTTCCGATATTATTTCCTTGTTAATATATCTCACGGTCATAACGTTAACGAAAAACAATAAGAAAATCCCATTCTCAACATCGTTTACGCGCGGTAAAATTAGATGCGTACATTCAAATTATGGGGACTTTTGACAACTTATTCTGAAAGGCAAAATGAAAGTGGAAACCAATATTCAACCCACCCACTTTAAATTTGTCTGAAGTGACGCCCGATTTTCGTTTAGCGCTACTGAGATATATATGAACATATTTTTTTTATCTATTGTATTAATAATTAATAAATAAATAATAGTGACGCATTAAATAAATTTTGCCAGTAAATATTACAATGGTCTCATATATATATATATATATATATATATATATATATATATATATATATAAACATAAATTATGGTTTTGACTAGATCCTTAACTCTATTATTATTATTGTTAGAATTATTATAACTATTATTATATAAAATTAGTACAGATATTTTTTTCAAACAGTGTAACTATTTTTATTACGGCGATATTATTAACAACATGGGCTATGTTAACACAATAGGTCCTTTGTTTAAAAACTATATACTAATTTCCCTCCTAGTAATTAGCAAAGTATACTCAGGAATTATTTCAATACTCTATTATATATATATATATATATATATATATATATATATAACTAATACTCTTATATATATATATATATATATATACTAGAGTAGAGCAATAACACCCGTTGTGAAAAAAATACAAAAGATTTTATGGAATTGTCGTTGGTCTTTTTTTAAGTCTTCATAAAACGTAAAAATACAAAATGTGGAAGCCTTTACAGGATGATAACTTCCTAGGGCAAGAAAAACGTACGATGTAAGCAAGTGGACCTCCGAAAAGCCAATGGCTGCAGCAGAGGCCAGAAGGATAAATCTGACGAGCTTTGGTTGGTAAAAATATCTCACCGCTAGGATCACTTGTGTTCTCACATTCCAAAAAGTGACACTCTTATAGCCTAGAGGCAAACAGACGTGACTCAAGTTGGCCCGCCACATTGCCGAAAAAATCTTATTTTGTCTAATCGTTTGTGCTCTATTTATGCTCATATGTGCCCGAACATGAACATTTGTGCTGTTAAACTGGCCAATTTAGAAATTATTTAATGTGGCGGGCCAACTTGAGCTCAAGCTAGCCCGCCACATATTGAAAAACACAACATAACAAAATTTATTTAAGTCAATCCATTGTGTTCTGTTTGTGCTCATATGTGCCCGAAAATGAACATTTGTGCTTTAAAATTAGAAAATCTAGAGAACATTTAATGTGGCGGGCTAACTTGAACCTTTCCTATATCAGCAACTGTAGAAAAATATAGTTCAAGCTGGCCAGCCACATTTTTAAATATCAATGTAACAAAATTCTGTATTCACCATTCGTTTGTTCTTAGTTTGTGCTCATATGTGCCCGAACAATAACGTTAGGGTTGTGAATCTAGGCCTTTTAGATAACATTTAATGAAGACTATCCAACTATAACTCAAGCTAGCCCTCCACGTATTAAAAACAAAATTTAACAAAATTTTGTTTTCACCATTAGTTTGTGCTTCGTTTGTGCTCATATGTTCCCGGAAATGAACATTTGTCCTATAAAATTAGAAAATCTAGAGAAGAATTAATGTGGCGGGCTAACTTGAGTCTTCCCTATACCATAACATGTAGAAAAACGAGTTCAAGGTGGCCCGCTACATTTTTAAATAACAATGTAACAAAATTCTGTTTTCACCACTCGTTTTTATTTCGTTTGTGCTCATATGTGCATGAACATGAACTTTAGTGCTGTGAACATAGGCCTTTTATATAACATTTATTGAAGGCGATCCAGCTAGAACTCAAGATAGCCCAACACATATTGAAAACAAAACATAACAATATTCTGTTTTCGCCATTATTTTGTTCTTTGTTTGTGCTCATATGTGCCCGAAAATAAACATTTGTGCTCTAAAATTAGGAATGCTATATAACATTTAATGTGGTGGGCCAAGTTGAGCCTTTCCTATATCATAACCTGTAGAAAAATAGAGTACAAGTTGGCTCGCCACATTTTGAGATATCAATGTAACAAAATTCTCTTTTCACCATTCGTTTTTATTTCGTTTGTGCTCATATGTGCCCGAACATGAACTATAGTGCTGTGAAACTAGGACTTTTAGATAACATTTAATGAAGGCGATCCAACTAGTGCTCAAGCTAGCCCACCACATTAACGGTTTTCTAGATTTTCTAATTTTAGAGCACAAATACTCATTTTTAGGCACATTTGAGCACAAACGAAAAACAAACGAATGGTGAAAACAGAATTTTGTTACATTGATATTTTAAAATGTGGCGGGCCAGCTTGAACTCAATTTTTCTACAGGTTATGGTATAGGGAAGACTCAAGTTAGCCCGCCACATTAATTGTTCTTTAGATTAAAATGTTGTTATATTGTGTTTTTCAATATGTGGTGGGCTAGCTTGAGCTCAAGTTGGCCCGCCACATTAAATATTTTCTAAATTGGCCAGTTTCACAGCACAAATATTCATGTTCGGGCACATATGAGCACAAATAGAGCACAAACGATTAGACAAAAAAAGGGTTTTTTCAGCAATGTGGCGGGCCAACTTGAGTTACGTGGCAAACAGACTAAATCTTCTCTTTCTCTCTTCTCCGTCGCACTCTACAAGAGACTTTGAAGGGTGGGATTAGGCAGCAGTCCTTTCCTCCCTCCATTCCTAATAATAGCAAACGACCTTGAAGTAAACCATAACAAAAATTAATGGTTCCCCGGCAACTTTCCTTTGGTTCTTTTTCAAACCCACTAACATAATTTGTTTTAAGTTTCACGAGTTGTAGGTGGGCACCTCTGTCTTGCTTCATCCTTTGCTTTATATAGATTAAATAATGTATTGATTTGTATATTTTTGTGTAAAGTTTAGTCATATCTAATTTTTTTAAATATGTATTTCATCTTCATTTTTGAAAGAAAGATTTTTACTATAAAATAATGAATCGAGGACAAAAATGTGCATACCGCGCCTGCTCAATTACACGGTGTACTTATGGTAATTTTTAATAAATGGTTTCCCGTTTTTCAACGCAATCGAGGGTACTTCTCATAATTCTATCTTACTCATACCTACCTTCTAATTGCTATTAAATGCGGAAAGCATTGACTGGCGTGAAGATTCAATGAAAAAACAACACTACTAGAGCTTACTCTATTTACTTGAAAAACTTATTTTAGACACTGAAAATACATCATATTCAAATATAACAATTGTACATTTTTGTATAATTATAATTACATTTAAACTTGAACTAACATTTTTAAGATAAATACTATACTTACTATATTGACTTAATAATATAAAATGAAAGACTCCTTTAACACAATGGCTCAAAAGTATTCATTATTAACATTATATATATATATATATATATATATATATATATATATATAATCGAAACCTTTTTTAAAGGATTTTGAACTAAATGTTTAGTACCATTTAATTAAATAAAAGCTAATGGATATACTTTTGATTTTTTCACTTGACGAGAAAAAGGGGCATTATAAGTTCTTAAAACCATTGAAATAACTATCATATTTTATAAATTAATTATATCTATGATAAAATGACCTCTCACTAGGCGTTTACTAGAACCAGTGGCGCACTCAATGGGGTGGAGTAAACGGGGCACCTTCCCCCATGACCCCTAATAATTTCAATACAAACATAAATTATTTACTTTATAACTAAAACATTAGACACAGAAGATGAGTCGTATACATAGGCTCCTTTTTAAGACTTGGTTTAAGACTTTATATTCAAAACACACACATATTAAAAGTGCCACTTATATTCTCATTTGAAAAAAGCACAACCATAGTAGCTTCCATACATTGTATACAAGAAAATGTATATAACTAGTAGCCACCATTCTGGTAATTAAGTTCGTTTTAGTTTTTAAGTCTCTTAACACAAGATATGGGTTATTACACCGAGGACTTCGCTTATAGAGACTTCAGAATCACTCGCACCCCACACAATGTCGGTTAAAATTAATACTAAAGTACTTCGAACTGACAAAACTACCAGAGCGTGTTATTCAACACATTAACATATATTGACTTAGCCCAGGGGTTCTCACATTTTAGACTGAAGGAGCCTTTGTACCAGAAAAAATGAATGGCCGAACTCTCATAAAAATATTTACACTAGTATTATGATCATTCAATAAATATATTTAAATCTCACAAGTCTTTTATAATTTAATACTTGAATGAATATAAAAGAAGAACTACACTACACTCCGACCTCTGCGTCACTCAAAAACAAGTTATATTTTGAGTGTGATGACTTATGAGACCAGGTAGCTTACAGCGTTAATACCAACGTACCAGTTTTTTATTTGTGTACAGAGGTGTAATTTTTTTATCACGTAATATAGAAAAATTTGGTTAACAACACATAAACCGTACTAAATGTTGATTTCAATACACAGTACGACACTTTATCTCAGTTGGTAGCGTGTTTGTATACTGAGCTAAGGGTCCCGGGTTCGATTCCCGGAATGTCCGAAAAACGTATCATTGGTTGACTGTGCTTTTCCCCTTTCACAATGATGAATTAACTGTCAGGGGGCTGGATGTTGTATTTGTTCTAGATTTAAGTTAGTTTGTCAGACTCTGAGGAAATAATCTACATTCTACGGTGTGTCTGTCACTAGTTTTATATCGAGTGTCACTAATTGAGCGTGAACTGGGAAAGAGGGAAGGGTTGATAGGGTGGGGTATTACCAAATTTTTCTACCCCCATCGAAATGTGCCTTTCTCCAGTTTGTTAAACTTCCCTCTGATATACTTGAGTTTGAAGCTGAAAGATGGTTTGCATCAAACTTCAAAAAGATTCTATAACAATCTATTATTATTTCTAAATGCTTAAGGGTCACCCCAAATAGCTTTTAATGGCATTCCATTTTCAAATATTTTCCACTGGCTTGGAGTCAAGCACCTAAAAACTCCTTAAAAATAGTGTTTTTACAAACTACCTCGCCCAACACTAATAAAGCATCGCCGATACTCTTGATAGTCATCACAATAAGTTTTTTTTTCATTGTGACTTACTACCCGTTTGAGTTGTACACGTACATCAATTTACCCTAATGAACCAGGAATGAGGAAGGTGACATTTTAGATTGAATGTACCTACATTTGCGTATATTGAGAGTGGGGTACCATTTTAGGGAAAAATACCCTTGTTACACCCGGCTGGGATTTGAACTTCAATCTTAGAGGACAACTTTATTTCCAACTGAGAGGGGGCGGGTGGGGGATATAGGTGGAGGACACACATATTATCTCCAACTTTGAGGGGGGCATATATTATTACCAACTTATATAACACAAATGTAGCTGAATCTAATATTACCCTTTAAATATATAGTTTGACACACTCAGTTGAACATTAATATAAAATCAAGATTTTCACTATACTACAAATTGGTTTATGAATAGGCCTACTTACAAGGGGGTTATTAAATTTATATTGAAAAGTTAACACATAATTTAAGTGAACATTAACGTCACCAAATACCTTAATGCTTTCATTAACTTGCGTACTATATACATTTGTTCATGTACTACAATAAACTATGTTCTTGTACAAAACATATTTATGTGTGTCAAACAGCCACGTGATTTATTAAATTTA
The DNA here is from genome assembly GCA_039000515.1 of Timema cristinae. Taxonomy (NCBI): domain Eukaryota; kingdom Metazoa; phylum Arthropoda; class Insecta; order Phasmatodea; family Timematidae; genus Timema; species Timema cristinae. The sequence continues at coordinate 30,294 of JBCFYV010001960.1, read as the reverse complement.
GAAATAATGTTTCTAAAGTATGTTTTAAGATGGCACGGATAACATAAAACTATATCCACCTTGCATGGGGACATTTCTCTTCCAGACTACTGTCCACATTAATGAAGCAAGATCAATTTGTTTAATAAGGTTATAAAATGCTTAAATGTGAAATCTTACAGTTAAGTAAACTATTTAAACAAATCATTCAATTCACTATAGAAGAGGACTTTTCCATAAAGTAAAACTATTGGGGGTGACATGTTTACCCACCATAAAATCACTTACTATTTGTTTCGTAAATCTAATACAATGCCTAGATTCACGGGTGATATTTTACCCTTGGATAACATTTTCGGAGACATCACAAATAAGGGCGATTTTAATTAGCTTTTTTAAGGAAAGTACAGCAGTTAGGGCTGAAGGTTCATATTCACCAGGTGAAAAAATGTTCTGAGCAAATAAAATACGAATCATGACTCCATTTTCCATCTCGTTCAGAAGGGAATACATCTTCATCTGACATCAGAATCTTTAGGGAAGTCATGGTGTATAACACCATATCTCTTAGATTACTTTTATTGCATACGGCAACGGTACAACGCTTAACCGGCATTTTTTTAATATCGGTATGACACTTTTCGTAACCCTTCACGCATAAATAATAGGAAAGCTTACAATAAACATACAGACATTTACTATTCACATTGACTTTGGAAGCATACTTGACATAAATAAGAAGTTAGTAACGAGCGCACCCGCCTCGTTGGCGTGGATAGCTAACGCGCTAGTCGTGTTGAGCTCGACTGCTGAGGACGGGGAGATCGAGGTTTAAATCTCGGTCTGGTGAACTGGGGGTGGTTTTTCCTAAATGGTTTTCAACTCTCCCTCCACGCAAATGCAGGTTCACTTCCTCTAATTCAACCTTCCCAATTCCTAATCCATTAGCGTAATTAGTACTTAGGCGTATACACCAAACGGGTAGTAAGACTAAATAATAATAAAAAAAGTGCTGCACTACACAGTCACATGATCTGAACAGTAGCAAGCTTGGCTAGTTCACGAGCAGACGTTACAGCAGCGCTGCGAGTTAGGGTAGAGCTGAGTGCTGGCCGGTAAAGTGAACGAGCCTACCCTACAACTCTAGTAGCCTTAGTATAAGGAAGGACCCATCAAGATGACCAAATAAATCTTAAAAATTGAAATTTTTCAGTGAGTTGAGTAATGGTGGGAGGAAGGGGAGTTGGGAAGTCAACATGTCCAAATTTAATATATTTTATTATTATTATTATTATTATTATTATTATCACCGCGTCTTACTACCCGTTCGGGTTTTACGCACTTATGTTAATGTGTAATGGTAGGGTGATTGTGAGATGAAATGGAGGACCCATAGTTTAACGTGGAATCCGAACCACGGTGGCGGCCTGGCATTCCCCACATTCACAAGATGGCTTGTCAAAAATTAGTACAAAACCTTGGCAATGTAAAAAGTTCAACCTACAAAAGTGGTACTACAGGTTAATGGACGTGCTGCTATACCTTGGGAAGTAGTAAATTGAGAAAAGACTTATATATTTTGAAACGGTAGTATATACTATTTAACTAAACACTACACACCTCGCCATCTATTAGCATCACTACAAATCTTAACGAATGTTTCCGGAGACAGCAAAACATATTTTAATAAATGGTCTAAAAATTAACTTTACAAAAAGTCGTTTGGCCTAAAAGGCATTTGACCTAAAAGTCATTTGGCCTAAAGGCATTTGGCCTAAAAGGCATTTGGCCTGAAAGGCATTTGACCTAAAAGTCATTTGGCCTAAAAGGCATTTGACCTAAAAGTCATTTGGCCTAAAGGCATTTGGCCTAAAAGGCATTTGGCCTAAAGTCTTTTGGCCTAAAGTCATTTGGCCTAAAGTCATTTGGCCTAAAAGGCATTTGGCCTAAAGGCATTTGGGCTAAAGGCATTTGGCCTAAAGGCGTTTAGCCTACACTTTAGGCCAAATGACGGGTACCCGTCGGGTCCACTAGTATAACTATAAATTGTCATTTATTTGCTATGTGTTACACCTAATTTTACTGCGATAAGTATTCTTTAATTTCACATCACCAATCCTTTTGTCTAAAATAATATAATTTACCAAATCGTATGAAAATTACGTAAGATCGGAAAGGGGGAAAGGGGAACGAAAAATTTTACGATCACTTAAGTAGGGGAATTCGGGGGGAAGCGGGGTTGAAATAATGAAAAAAATCCTCAAGTAATTTTTGGAGAGACCCCTATTGGTTTTATAAAAATATTTCAAGAAAAGGTTTTTTTTAATTTTAATTTTGTTACTACCTTACAATAATTAGTTATTTCGAGTCTCCAATACTTGCAAATATATTATTAAAATTGTCAATATAGGCTAATTTAAATTACCCTTAACATAATGTTCATGGGATGATTAGTTATATTGATAAACAATGCCAATATACGAAATTTAATAAAAATCGTTACAGTGGATTTTGAGATAGCTTGTTTTCTTTCTTTTTACCTTTAGTAACCTACCCTCAATTTTAGGGTAAGATATCTAACTCCCAAAACTCCTCGGGGAACCTTATAAACCAGATATACTGAGTTTTAGCCTGATCAGTAAAATGGTGTTGGCTCTATGCCTAGGTATAGACACACAGGCAGATGGCATCGCAAAAAAACATATTTTCTGTTTTGGAGGGTTGACAATCATCAAAATTCGGACTATTTTACGAGAGAAGTACTTTTCTCTTCAAGGTGTCGAGAGAAAGTAAAAATTGTATATTTACATAAAGATGAGCACAAATCATAACTCTTATACGCTTCAATGGTTCAAACACATTTCTATACATTCTTAAAACTACTTTCAAATAAAGGCTCAATGATACTATGGAGTAAAATAATCACAATTTAAGAAGCAAAAAGTAGTAAATATTACATTGGCTACTTATTTAAGTGTTTGAGTTTATACAGTCATAATATCCCATTATTTGAATACTAGCTTCTACCCGTCGCGGCCTAGCCCGCAATAATTGATAACATCTTTTAACTTTTAACTTAACTGTTTTGGTCATAAATCAAATTTTATTTTTTTCAAATATCTATGCGTTTTTCTAATTTCTAGCTGTAAATAATTTTGCCGTATTTTAATTTTCACTTTTAAATATTTCGTAATAAAATAAATATATATTATTTAAATTATCAATAATAAATTTAATTTTTTTTTAAATTTTTAACTTCATAATTAGTAAGTTAAATAAATAAATTAAATAAAAAATCAAACTAAATAGCTAAAATCACATCATATTTATTATTTATTAGTATGAAACTACGTCACACTAATTACTATTTACTTTAATTACAAAATATCAAATCACAAATTCTTAAATAACATCGTTTCAATCACATTATAATCATATATTTATTATTATTTAAAATCAAAGGTTGGGAATAGTCTTATGTTATTCCAGGACATATTCTACCAACGTACATAGTTTCATTCGAATCCGTTCTGCAGTTTTGGCGTGATTGAGCAACAAACATCCAAACACACAAATTTTCACATTTATAATATTAGTAAGATTGTATTTATTTTTAACCTATCAACTATAGTTATACAGTCTTATGAAGTGTTCAGTTAGATACCGGTACATGATGGAACTTTTACACACTTTAACAACTTAAGATTTTTATTGAAACACACCTCTTATCAAAACTTATATTTAAAAGCCAAAATTGTTAGCCTAAAACTTAAGCCAAACAGCTATTTTTTTTTTAAACAATCACTACTATTCAACATTAAAACTACTTATAATTCATTATATTATTTTAACGTTTCAAAATGGAACATGATACAAATATTAATTTTGAGACAAGAGTGTAAATTCATATAAATATGTCAAAACACAGTTAATTTATTACATTTAATTAGGATAAAATTCAGCTTAAATTCACAAGTACTCAACTCTCCAAAGTTCACTCAACAAAATGAGATTATTGGTGTAATATGCTCCATATTGTATGCGTCTGTTTCCCTAAACATTAAATATTCTCCTTTGCAGTCCACAACATGTGATTGTGGATTCTAACTTTAAGGAGGTGCAAAATATCTTGTGCTTATTTGCATTTCTTAAGCCAATGAGGGTATATTATACTTATTTTCTTCAATGGCTTTCCTAACATCATATGTACAATACCTTCTTTGTATTGCACATAAGGAAATTGCTCAATAAATGTTTCTAGGATGTGTGTGTGTGTGAATATATCTGTAGGGGATTTAAGATTCCCTAAGTCATCATGCCCTTTATTGAGATATGCTCTATGAAAAATTAGATAATGTAATGATATTGGTTTGGATCAATCTAAAATATATAAAAAGTCATGGCTGAAGGTAATTTTTCTTTAAAGTAACATATGTAGAGTATCTTTTTATGATTCATCCATGAAGAAACACGCGCTTTTCAGAAATAATGTGAAAAGGATTTCACCACTAAAATATATTTTTTATACCATTCTTACTGTTAAAGGAACAACTCCGCAGTATTTGGCAAAGGACGCCAATTCCCTATACCAATAAGAAGCTAGCCTTCACAACGCCTATCACCAGGACTCTTTCTATTAGTTAGTTTTTACACTGTTGACGATGGGAGAAAGATGCAAGGGGTATGTCATATCATCCAGGCATCCCAGGCAGCGACACACAAACAGTGACATCCAAACATCCACACCAGGGATCCATCCACACGCACAAGTCAGTCAGAGCCACATACTGGCAGTCACTCTCTAACACAGTATAAAATAACTTAGATTAATATCACAAGTGTGCATTGATATAAAGCATTTAATTGGAGTATGTATAAGTAATTAACAGATGTCATTTAAATAAACCGTGTATGAATAAACAGCCATCAATAGTTCTCTTTCTTACATTTAATTAACTATACCGTTCTAATTAGTGCTCAACCACAGAGCTATAGACAGCTGGTTAACGGTATCTTTTCCGTACAGTGATGATAGGCGCTCGACCACGGAGCTATAGACAACCTAAACATCGTCACAGCATTATTATATCAAGGAATTAATCCGTAGTGTTTCAATCGACGCCCAACGCGTCTCGATTATTTCAATAGTGTTACAATAATCATGTCATGACTCCATTTTGGTCACCTGGTGGTCTAGGGGTAAGGTGTCAGACTTGGTGCTGAGGGCCGGGGTTCAATCCTCGGTCCCGGCACAGATTTATCTTATTGCCAAACCCTTCCTTCACATCTGGTAAGACGTGTATTAATAACAACTTGTGAATATGAGGAATGCGAGGCCTCCACCGTGGTTCGGATCCCACGTTAAACTGTAGGTCCTCCATTTCATCTTACAATCACCCTACCATTACACATTAGCGTAATGGCGTATAACCCTAACGGGTAGTAAGACGCGGTGCTAATAAAAATAAGACTCCATGTTGGCATCACACTTTATTAATTTATTCATACAGAGTTTACAGTGAAATTTCCGTTCTATTTTGTATTAAAAATAGCCAGCAACATATTTATAAGATCGAACGGTAAAACAAATAATTATCTAATCTTAATTTGTGATGATAAAATAACGCTACGATTGTATGTGTAAAGTTACATACTCGTTAGCTCCTATTTAAAATACCATTCATTTAATAAGAAAATATGTTAAATAGTAAATAGGAAAGCATTTTGAGATAACTATTAATTTTGTATCTCATGTATAAAAATAATATCTATGCCAACAATCGGTTTACTCTGAAAGGTGATATCAATACTTTAATGGACTAGAATAGTCTATAGCCGTATTTTATAAGCCACAATGCTACATCATAGCTTATAATAATAAAAGGAAGTATTTGTCTGTGTGTTTGTTTGTGTGCGATGATAGCCAAAACTACGGCAAGCAGAAATATTAAATTTTTAACACAGGCTGACGGAAGGTGGTCCGATTGCACCTCGAAGCAGGATTTTAAAATTTTCAATTATCTTTTTAATTATGCTATTATAAACAAATCTTTGAAGAAAATATTTTTTATCTGTTTTAGAATTACGTTTCAGAAATACAGGAACCAGGGGAGGGGGGGTGTTTATATAATGCCTATACCACAAGGGGTCACGGGCAACGCTGTGCAGGATTGCTAGTAATTCATGAAAGAAAGCTTGCTAACTTTTAAGATAAATGGAGTGTAGGGTATTATGTTGAATAATTGCTTCAATAAACCATACATATTTTTTTCTATACTACATGATTAATTAAACTTTCGAACTGCTTTAACATTTATTAACAGAGAGAACCACTTTAAGGCCGAATGATAGGGCATGATTCACAAACAAACGGCCCGCGAGACACAGCTGACCGGCCCGTTTGTCTGTAATATCTTTATAAATACTATCCGGCCTGCATCCATGTACTCACACAAAATACAATAATTTAACTTTAGTGTTTACTACGTAATTTTAAATAACAGAAACCCTTAGAACTATTTTAAACTACCCTATATTTTTGTTTTAATTTTAATTACTTGAGTGTGGTAATTTTAATTTACACCGGGAAGTTACCAGTTTTTAAATTCAAGTATACAGTAATGATTTTAAATACATAGCATCAAATAGCTATTATAGACCTGCATTACTGGCCTAGAGGTATGGTATCTAGTCTTCCTCTATCAAATAGTCATGTTTTGATAGGTTCACAATTTGTGGGATTTTTTATACGGTTCTATATAAGATATCATGCATTTAAAAACTCTTTATAATTACATTTTAAACTATGTATCTGGTCAGAACTTTCAGCCTCAGTTTGGTGAAAACTATATTAACAAATATTTAACCACTTATTAAATAAATTGGTATTTCTAAACGTCTGCAATTCTCCTCAGTGCTCCTTAACAAATAATTGTGGTTGAAAGCCAGTCCCTTAGTTAAAAAATCCCATTGTGTTTCAAGTTTTCTTTGTAATGTGCAGTCAGAGTAAACTTATTTGTGTGGCAGGATTATGTTACTCAGTCACGGGGTGAGGGTGGGTTGTGGCGACGGGGTGAGGGTGGGTTGGGGAGTCGGGGTGAGGGTGGGTTGTGGCGACGGGGTGAGGGTGGGTTGTAGAGACAGGTGAGGGTGCTACCCGAAGCTTGCTCGGTGACCGCCAGCCGACAGGTTAACTCGAGGAGCTCATATTTTGTATCTGCCTTCTAGTACATTTGAGTTTAAAGTGAGTAGTTTAAACAATGCTCACTTGATTGCGCTGTAGTCACAGGTGATCGCACCTAGCGATCCCAACGTTGAAGGAGTAAAGCCTCGAAAAGGAGTGCAACACGTTTAACCTAGCGGCGGTAGCTTTGTTCTTTCCTTCTCTGTGGACTGGGTGTTTATTCTTACTAGGCCCTAGTTTACTATGACCACCAAAGTTTGATATTCAATGTTTCAAGAGAATATCTGTTATTTCTATATCTATAAGAATTGTGTGTTCCATGATCAATGGAACTTAGTGTGAAATTTTAATGCTGGGTGTGTGATGTTTCTAGAATCATAGAGGCTAAGTGCGTGTAGAAACATAGGTTGTGTGTATGTAGTTTCCCAATAGCCAAGCAAGTAAATTGCGTCAAATAACTGGGCATGACTTGAGACAATAACCTAAAATGGGTCTCATACTTCAGGTCTCTAAGCAAAGCTCTCTCCAAATATATTGGTGTTTTCTCTAGGCTAAGACATATTTTCCCAATATCGATAATAAGAAATTTGTATTTTACACTTAGTTACCCCCAACCTTATTTACGGGATTGAAATTTGTGGACTCATACACAAACCATCTTCAACCACTAGTATTTTAATGAAAAAAAATAGAACTATAAATTTTTTCATATTTCAAAACACATAGTACGCCATTGCTTAGATTACTTGGATTCTTAAATATGAGACATCTAATTTAGATATAAGATGTTAATACTTATGTATGATATCATACATGGAATAATTACTTAAACTTGCTTAGATTTTAAATATGTTAATCAAAGCTTATTGACCAGAAATAAGATCACAAAAAAACTAATAGTGCAAAAATCTAAAACTAGTTGTTTTATGAAATCACGCTTTCGTTGGAATGTTGCATAGACTTGGAACTCAATGGATAAAAATACTAGATATTTATCAAAATTCAAATTTAAATAGGCCTTGTATTATATTATTCTTGACAAGCCTGAAGTGAGCTATTAGTATTAGTAATGATAGTAATAGTAATAATAATACTAATCGTCTTAACAGTATTAATAGAAATAATAACAAAAGAAGATCCCTATGTTTTTGTAATACTCGGCTACACAATTGGTTTGATACTATCATCTATTTATAAAAGTATACTTTAGTCTAGGTGTAACAATACTCTTCAAATAAAACTAATCATGGTGTCAGATTAACACCTTATTTATACAGTAAACAGTTTATTTAATGAAACAGCCTATCATTAGTTATGTAATTTATTTTAATTTACCTTGTTTATCTACAATTTTACGCCCTCAGCTCTATATTTTATATATATATCAAAAGGCGCATCAACCAGATCTTTAGTAATGCCTCTAAAATAGTATTAATAATGGATATTTCTATACTTGAAATTAATATGTAAATTGTCATAGTCTGTAATTTGTATTGTATGATATTGGATTGTATTGTATTAATTAATTATTAATTGGGTGTTGAATGTTCGTAAATGATGTGCATTATTCCTAGGATTATCAGAACAGGTTTTTAATTTTTTATAGACGTTTTGCACTAGTATTAGGTTCATCAAATCTGAGTGTGAGATGTTACTAAGGGATTAACGATTTTTTAGAAGGTTTAGCAATGTTCCTAAACTTGAGTCAAAACTCCCTTTCTTTATATTAGAAAATGGATCGTATCTCACTATGGTTTTATGTGCCACATCTGAAAACTATTTCAATCCCTGTTGGATCATTAACTAACAAGATGTGATTGATCGGATGGTATACATTTTCAATGGGGCTGGTGAAATATGATTGCTTGAACATGTATCGTTAACGGATAGCATTATAAGCCTGGTTGAGGGATGCCACCACGTGCATGGCACCAAAATAATATCAGTTTAACTTGGACTGATCAAGTGCCGAATTTAGTCGAGGAGGAGTGACTTGAACATGAATAGACTGGAGAGGAACTATATGTGATACTTTGATTGGTTATGACCTCCTTCTGCTAGTTCGATTTTAAAATTCGGATGGACATCTCGAGGTTTGGCAAAGCTCTACTCCAAGTAGTACCATGTGCTAACACCACACCGGAGCTGCGCTGGTATAGCTAGGGCAGTAATAACACCAACCCCTCTCTCCCTCCTATACTCTACATCCACCTTTCGAAGTGTCCTTTACTCCTGGCCGCCACCACTACCACTAATAATTTCAATTTTGTTTCTTGCTGTACAACCAAAGAGAAGCTATGATGATGATTCTCTCTAAGGCAGCGGTTGACAAACTACGGCCCGCGGGCCACATGTGGCCCACACGCAATTGAATAACTTTCGTGATCTTACTAACAAGAATGTCAAATGAAAGAGATAATCAGTGCGTGTTTTTAAACATGTGTCAAGTGAGCAAGCTCGATTATAATGTTACATGTGTAAGAACATAAATTTGTGTTTACAGTAAGAGTGGATTCTGTACTAGGTGTAAGCATGTGAGGACAACACTTTGTGCATATTCTCATCTTACAGACACAGGCTGTCAAACAAGCGTGTTCAGGAAAATACAGTAAGCTGATATCTGCTTTAAAAGAAGAATGTTTCAAGGTGGTTTGCTGATTTTAAATCTTTGGAAGATCAATTTAATTTTTTGAGTTACCCCCTTACTTTCAAAATTCAAGCAGCATCAAATAGGCGCAGTTTGAATTAATCAATCTTCAAGAAGACAATGCTTTGAAGAAGACTTTTAAGAATATAAAACTAACTAAATTGTATGCATCATTTGTAGAGAAAAGTTTGGTAATTTGAAAACGTTTGCCAGAAAGATGTTTGTGTTATTTGCTTCTACCTATATTTGTGAACAGACTTTCTCATACATGAACATTAAGAAAGCAAAGAACAGGTATCTCTTAACAGATTCAAATCTACAAAGTGTTTTGCCAATTAGGACGAACAAGCTGAATCCTGACTTCAACAAACTCGTGCAGGATTTTGGACAGATGCATAAATTCCATTAACGACATCAACTTGAGTAGTTATTAATCAACATTTGGTAGGCTAAGTATCAACATGAGTATATGACATATTTAGTTTTATTCATTATGACATATTAGATTTTATTTCTACTTTTTTGTATCAAAGTTATATGGTTATATAACTAATATATGCAATTTTACGTGAAAATAAAGTTCATTATTTAGTTACTTTATATTTTTTGTTACATGTGACCCGCTAGAGACCTTACAGATATCCATCCATGTGGACCTCGGGTAGAAAATTTGCCTACCTCTGCTCTAAGGAGTGGTGCGGAGTTTCGAGCTGCAATCTCGGTGTTTTGTTAGAATGTCGTCCCATGTTAAAGGACAGATTTCAATTCCTGTCTAAGTATAATTTTTCTGAGTTACCTAAGGAAATCCATATTTAAAATAAATGGTGACATTTTTATTTAGTTTATATGTTACCCACTGTAGATCATTATGATTAATAGCACCACGTCTTACTAACCGTTTGGGTTATACACACTTACGCTAATGTGTAATGGTAGGGTGATTGTGAAATGCAATGGAGGACCTACAGTTTAACGTGGGATCCGAACTACGGTGGAGGCCTGAAATTCCACACATTCACAAGTTGTGATTAATACACGTCTTGTCAGAGGTGAAGGAAGGGTTTAGTAATCAGATAAATCTGTGCCAGGACCGAGGATTGAAACCCGGACCCCAGCACAGAAGTCCGACTCCTTACCCCTAGACCACCAGGTCTCCCTACCTACTTTTGAAATATATAAAAATATTTTTTCTTAATATTAAAAAAAAATTGCCCTTTCTTTCTGTTTTTTTAGTGACTAGTTTTTACTGTCATTACTTACGATAGTTATTTAATACATGATATAAGGAGGTTAGAATTAAAATAAGTGTACCACCATTTGGTTGCCAGAAGATATAAAAACAAAGTGAAAATTACACTATATTCTGGATGATAGACTATTTAAAAAAATTGGAACTATTTAAAAAAAAATCGAGTCAGAAAAAGTAGCCAAAGTTGGCGAAAAAATCTTTTTTTTATCTTATTTCATTTAATTAGAATTTACACACTTCATGCCGAATTTACTTTACAAATACAGTTAGAGGTTTCATTTTTTTCATTTTTTTAATAATGAAAATATATTTTGAGAAAACATTGTAATATAGGAAATGTTTTCCATTTGAATAAAAAACACCATTTCTATACGAAAAATTGTGCTGGTGCCGGGGTTCAATCCTCGGTCCCGGCACAGATTTATCTGATTTACAAACCCTTCCTTCACCTCTGACAAGACATCTTGTGAATGTGGGGAATGCCAGGCCTCCACCGTGGTTCGGATTCCACGTTAAACTGTAGGTCCTTCATTTCATCTCACAATCACCCTACCATTACACATTAGCGTAAGTGCGTATAACCCGAACGGGTAGTAAGACGCGGTGCTAATAATAATAATAATAATAATAATATAATACAAAAGTTTTTATCTAATCAAAGAAACACTGTAGATTGATACACAAATTATTGATAAGGTAAACATAATCAAGCCTACTCTATAAATAAACTTTTAACATAGATCATGCAAATACATCAAAAGGAACCTTTTCAAAAACTGAGGTTTGTAGGTAATAGCAGTAACAAGGTGACAGACAGTTAGTGTCCAGACCAGGGTTTTACCTGAAGGGGAAATAAATGTTGGAAGGGAAGGGGGAGTAGCATGGCTTACAGAAAAAAAAGATGAAAAGATAGTGAATGCCAAAGAGGGTTTGGGGAGAAGAGGGGGAGGCGCTTCCGAAGACAGAGCATTCTACCAGGCAGCTACTGAACTTTTTCAACAGTTCAGACATGATTTAATTTGAAAATATCAAATTTTCTGCCCGTTATTGTATTGTAAATATTTGTCGTTTATGATCGAACATTATCTTATTCTCTATAATAATATGATAACTTCAAAACTATATTCTTGTATTTCATGTTTTGTTTAATTTAAATTTAATTGAAATTACGTCTTATTGTAAAAAAGGAAAGATTAACTTGTAACTTTTTTATTAATATAGTTCATTTTAAATGTACAAGTTTAATGTAATACAAAAAAACCACATGTTGTTACTATGCATATATTTAAGCAATAAAGTAAATTACTTTATCGTTCTTATATAGTAGGTATGTATCTGAATCTTAAATTTTAGTCTGATAGTAGTTCTAAACCTCTTCTACTAGAAAAATGCCGTGACAGATAAATTATGGCCTAGTATGTTACTTTACACCCAGGCCGCATTATTGTTAAATGCTTTTTTTTATTGGAAGTTTAATAATGATCCTAATCAATATTCCACTTTCATATTCTACCTCTCTGATTCATGATATTTAATGAAACTATTAATTTAAATTATCTAAATTAGTTGAATAGTGACATGGGAATATAGCCCAGGACCTATGTTCCGGCACCGCATCCTCTGCCTGTGTGTATAAAACCCATCTTCGCCTAGTCATCATAATCATTCTCTTAACGCACCTTCTATCTGTGAACTTTTACCTTCCTTCTACTAAACTCTAAGTCACTTCAGGAGCTGAGCTATCTGGCTTCTCCAGAACTCTTGGACCATTTTGTTCCTACGGCTTCTAGTGGTAAGCCTTCACTTGCCTTATTCTGGCTCCTTCCCCTGTTCTTGTCCTCTTTGGACCTACACACCCTAATAGCGCCAGAAAGTACCCGAGGGAGAAGGTTTAGTTAATTTATCAGGGATAACACAAGACTTTCATAATATCCCCTCATGTGTTGTGGGAGATGGCTCTCTTTCATTCACACCGAGAGACAGGTCAGTTGGTATTAAGACTACTGCTACACATGCACTTGCTCTCGTTAACATGCTGCACGTACACCCACTCTCATCCACCATATAGTGTTCTATTCTACTTATCTATCAAAATTAATATTCTAAGCCCTCTAACTTATAAAAAAAAGTTGTTTATACGATTTTACTTCCATCCCATGTTATAATCAAAATGTATGTTTTGGCTCATTTTTCTTCATAATGTTTTAAACCTATAAGTAGCCCGATTGGTACCCTGTTCCAGTTTGACCTTTGACCTACTTTCCTCTGATTGGCTGCTATAAATAGCTCCCCCCTTTCCCCAGCACCCCCCCCACTGACTTCTACCTGCTTTCCACATCATTTTGACTTACCGTTATTCCCCCACACCTGCCCCCAAACCCCCTGACCTAATTTCACAGGTGCTGATTACGTCCTCCCCTACAGCCCCTCTCCCTACAACCCTCCCCTACCACCCCCTCGTCTACCAATCCCGGATATGTTGGTTCTTGATGATTAATTATTAATGATTGTTAATTAATTATTAATTATTGTTAATTGATTTTTTGCTAATTAATTAATTACTGGCTAGGATTTGGGTGTTATTTATTAGGGGGAACGTGAGATCCACCGTGGCTCGCGCCGGCCAGTGTGTGAACCTTTTCCTTCAGTAGCAGTGTATCGACTGTCACTTCCCCTCCTCTAACTGCCTGCCTTTCACTTGCTGGACACTGCAACATCGGGGGGAAGCCCGGTAATGACAAACTCGTGTGAAGGTCGTTAGATGACTCGAGCCCATTATCGAGTCGTTCTGAATGAGGAAGAGAAATATCAAATTTAAACATCTGTTAACGGTAGCGTGCTCATTACAAACTCATTAACCTCTTTGGGGGTACACGACCTCTGGAGCTCATCGAATGTAAATTTAAACATCGGGTTTTAATACCCTGCCATATTATTCCAGTTGTATATCATCTTGAGTTCATCGAAACCGTCACTGCTTGACACAGTTTTCAAACCTGGGGCGTTTGAAACAAAAATAAACTTCTCTCTCTCTCTTACTAAAAGCGATAATATTATTAGTACCGGATTACTCAGTCATTGACACAGGATTCAAACATGAAGGTGACAACCGTCCCAAGTGCTAGAGGGAGCCTGAGGTTCAATTCTAGGTCCTGGTACAGATTTATCTTATTGCCAAACCCTTCCTTCACCTCTGACAATACTTGTGAATGTGTGGAATGCCCAACCTCCACAGTGGTTCGGATCCCGCGTTAAACTGTAGGTCCCCCAATCACACTACCATTGACACCTCTGACAAGACTTATGAATGTCAAGCCTCCACAGTGGTTCGAATCCCACTTTAAAGTGTAGGTCCCCCAATCACACTACCATTGCACATTAGCGTAAGTGCGTATAACCCGAACGGTTAGTAATACGTAGTGCTAAAAATAATAATAATTAAAACGTTGCCCAGGGGGTAACAAAAAAACCATCATCCTCTAAAGTACAAAACTTATAGCCCTTGAACAGTTCTCACAACTCAGTTGTAAGTGTATCACTGGGGGGCACGATGACCAAGATGCGAGTCGCATTTAGCTCAGTTTATTTCAATAACGAGACATACGGGGTTAGATTTCCGGTTGAGTGTATTGAAAATTGCTAGTTACTCGCTACCCTTAACACCGCATCGCTCTACTACCAATCCTTTCATGACATTGTCACACCATCTGTTAACAAAAAAAGTAAACACTGGAGGGCCTGTTTCATTTAATAGTGAAATAAGTGCCGCACCCACGAGGGAAAAGGGAAAGTCAACTAGAAAAAAAATCCCCTAATATTAATTAAAACCTATAATAGCCGTTTACAGCAAACACAGAACCTCCCATCGTTCTACATGTCTAATATGTATCACCAAAAAAGAAGAAGTAAGGCTGAATAAATTAGATTTACTAAGTGAATGTATCTCAATTTTCCAGAAAACTAGTTATGAAAATTTACCCAAAAAATAACTTGCTGAGTGATCAGACCCCGACCTTACCATAACTATTATCAAAACCTGAAACTCAAACGTACTTGCATAGTGAGCTGCTACACATATTTATCACCGCGTATTACTAGCCGATCAGATTATGTGCTTAGATACTAATTACTCTATTAGGAAATTTGAACCTGCATATGCGTAGATTGAGAGTGAAAAACTACTCCCAGGTCTATGACAGCACGCACACACACACACGGTGTTCCACCATCCGTGAACAGAGCGCCGACAAGGCACATCCATACCCGTCGACTGCTAGAAGATGTATGATGGATAACGGGACCTGAAAGCAGCTGCTGCGGATTGCGCATGCGCAGATGTGCATTACCCAAACTAGGTCATTACAAGCGGCAAGCCCTTTGAGATGGGTATGAATAGAACCCAAGTCATCCCAATTGGTCAATTCAATTTGTAATTGACAGCTATAATCATCAAGACGAGTTTTGACGCTCTGGAAAATTGGATATATTCAGGTATGTTTTAAATAGTTTTGTATATTTTAATAGTTACTATTTTTACTTATAACAGCTTGGTGTAGACCGTATTTGACTTCTTCATATTTCTAGATGATGAGCCCCTGACGCTTGGCGAGGCGGCGCAACCTGTGTGTCCTAATAGCCTGTACCAGTTGCTAAACTTTACAGAAGATGGGATTTTCAGAGTGGATGGCGACTGGTCCGTGGGTAATTAGCAGTCTACGATAGATTTGCCAGTGTTTTTTTTATTTCACGTAAATGGTAATTAATGTGTATTTATTTAATTTCAGACTACTGGGATCCATACGGGCTGGATTAGGACCTGCTGGGCAACGTAGTGACGGGCGTGCCGACGTCTGTCCAGCCGGAGGCGACCCCTCCAGTCAGTGCCCTGCACGACGAAGCTGGTGTGCTCAGTCCAAACCGCGCAGACCTCACAACACCCCTTAGCAGCCTCTCGACGGCACCCCTCTCGCCTGCTTCCCTCTACGGTGGCGGAAATGCGCCCCCCGCTGTTTAAAGTGATTTGGACGCTATCAACCACCTAATATGAAAGTAACATCTACAAGTAACCACACTATAGCCACTAGCTTAAAAATAGACTATATGTATCCTGTCTCTTTCTAACTACCGTTATTTTGCCATCATAGCAAAACCTCTAGTAGTCAGCTGCTAGTTCTGAGAAGGTTGTTGTAAACTTGTTCACTTTCGGAATAACAGAGCGCGTTTGCATGCAGTTAGAGCAGAGAAAATGTAATCAAATATATATATATATATATATATATATATATATATATATATATATATACCTGCATTATAATTAACAGGGGGGAAATTATATTATTGCTTTAGCCAATTATTAAAAAAAATCCTACCTAATTTAGTGCCGCGTCTTACTACCCGTTCTATTTATACGCTTAAAAACCCTACTCCAGGGTTCGAATCCATGGCATAAGCGAAAATGCTGGTTTAGTCTTTAATAGCGATAAATAATTGCCCTGACAGATACTTTGTACATGTTCGAGTAACGAATTTAAAGGGTCCCGGGTTCATTTCCCGTATCCGTGAGAAATTATGAGGATCTTGAAATTATTTTAAATTAATATGTTGTTAAATTTTAAATATGAAACTCTATACGTTGACATAATATATAGAATTTACACTAAACAAATTAGTCACTTAAACAGCAACAAGAAATTTAATGTTCACAAAAATATTTTGATATAATAATATATTTACTTTTACGAAAAACATCTTAAGTAATACAATTATGAAAATCTTGAAGTTATTTTAAATTAATATGCAGTTAAATTTCTTGTTCGAATCCCTGTTTCCATCAAGTTTACAATGTGCTCGATCAAATATTAAACAAACACATTAGCGCGTCTGTATAGTAAACTATGGGTCACGGGTTTATTTCCGGTACATACATCCAACGACAGAAAATTATAATTGTAGTTTTAGAAACTTATTAAATTCACGTTTACAATGAACTCGATCAAATATTACAACCAACACTTTAGTTCATCTGTATAGTAAACTATGGGTCCTGGGTTTATTTCCTGTACAAAACATTAAAAGACAGAAAATTATAATTGTTGTTTTAGACAATTATTAAACTCACGCTTACAATGTGCTTGATCAAATATTCTATATCCGCCAAGAGTAAACTTAATTCTGACCACATTCATTTATGACGTGTTTGTGTGGTTGAGCTTGCTTGTTGTGCCAACAGATAGCGCTGAAAGTCTGTTTCGAACATTAATACGGTTTTAACTTTACAGATATTTCTTGAAGTTAGCTAAGGGTAATTATATTGTTGATTTAGCCGGACATTAGAGTGAGTGAGTGAGTGAGTGAGAGAGACAGAGAAATCCTATATGTATGCATTGCCAAGGGACACTGGTTCGAATCCAAACAGGTGCTGAAAATCAGAGTTTATCCGCCCTTGACTAAATTTTTTTAGTTGTACTTGGGTGAATTTATTACACACACACATTGTGAAAGTTCCCGGGATCGATTCACTACATGGGTGAACATTTTGTTTACAGCTAAAGCAATTATGTTTAGGAAAAATATAACATATTATATTAATACAGAAAGTAATATACATTTTAAAGAAAAAATATACGTGCATGTTTGTAACAGTGCTTACTTTGACATGTGCTTTTGTGTTATAGCTCAAATGGAGACGGAAGACGGTGGCACGGTCCACCCACCACCAACACTGACAACTAGTACCCCGCACCATACCATAAGGAGCCCAAGCTGCGGTGTGGGAGATGGGGGCCGTGGTTCTTCCACAACCCATGGCGGTGACAACAGCGGGACCGTCTTCGGCCCCGCAACCGGGATTTAATGGCCCGGTAAATCAGGTAGGCGGGGCCTTGTCAATTCGCGTCCCCATTCGGATCCTCGAAGAGAGGTTTAAACAATTGAGGCGTTTATTATATACTGGTAGAGAAATTACCGTACATTTTGGTGCTCCAGCACGCGATCGTCACGCATTAAGCTGGCTTGAAGAACATATTACTAAATTGCTCAATCGTCTCCAGGACCAAGGCGTTAGCACCGATAACCATGTCGGCTTGCTTTTGAATAGCACGGACTCTACGTTAAACCCTGTGTATGTCTCATTTAGGCGAGCAGACCATTTAGACGCTCGAGGCGTGCTAGATAATGTAAGTTGCGTGTTACAAAGTAATAGTTTGTTTTTGAGTACAGCACCCCTGTACGTTAAACTCAGGCATTTTACAGGAGCCTCATGGGAGTGGACGTTATTGTGATAAACTATCTCCCGCCAGCACATATAGCCGTAAAAACCAAGGGATCATTACGATTCAAAATGGTGACACACTTTGCCTTGCTCGTGCATTGGTTGTCGCCAAAGCTATATTTGATAATAAAAGAGAACCAGGGTGCATGGACATGAACACCATTAGACAAATCAAAAAGGATCGTCAAATTCAAAAATACAAAGCAGAAGATTTATGCCGTGAAACCCGTGCCATTATTGCCTACACGGATGCACGACAAGCTAATGTTCATCTTGTGCAGGAATTGCGGGGAGGAGAAAAACCATGGTGCTTGTCAGCAAAAAGACAAAAAAAATCGCTGGTTGACAAGCGTCTTGGTGATTTACGAGATCCGGAAAGCCGTTGAGAAAGGCTACACCGTTGAAGTAGTACACGAAGTGTGGGATTACAATGTATCTGTTTACAACTGTCAGATACGTTCTGGCGGATTGTTTCATGGGTGCATTGGTACTTTTTTGAAAATTTATTAAGAAGCCAGCGGATAGCCAGAGTGATGTACCTCATAAGAGGAAAAATTAGCTTATATTCAAAATTATGTGGAAAGGGAAGGGGTAAAACTCAATTTAGACTCTGTTTGTAAAAACCCTGGTCTCCGCACTCTGGCTGAAATCTTTTTAAATTCACTATGGGGAAAGTTTGGGCAAAGACCCGATTTACCACATGTAGACGTTGTTAACGACAATAAGGGCATCCACAAGTACCTGACGGATCCGTACATCACCGTGAACAGCGTCATTGATATAAATTATGAGGTTATGTTCCTCAATTACAAGGATGCGCTTGACGCGTTGCGCCCTAACCCTAACACGAGTGTGGCGGTGGCATGTTACACGACTGCTATGGCTAGGTTGAACTTATACAGCATCCTTGAACAATTGGGGGACAACGTTTTGTATCATGATACAGATAGCGTTTTATTTTCGAACGACCCGGCGATTGGAGTCCACTGACCGGAGACTTTTTAGGTGACCACACTGATTAATTTCAGGATTACGGTCCGGGAAGCTACATTAGCGCCTTTTTATCTGGTGGTCCTAAGAATTACGCGTACCGAGTTTGTGTTGGTAGTGATCCTGCCAAAACAAAAACGGTGCCAAGAATTGCGGGATCACCATAAACTATGGCAACCGGAACGATGTTAATTTTGATGTTTTGAAAGCGATGGTCACTGAACAGGCTGTGGAAAGATACATACAGATACCACACAAAATTGTAAGAATAGGTATTGTGACTGTATGTACCGTTTCTCAGACTAAAGTCTACCGGCCCGTGTACACCAAACGTCGGATAACCAATGAATTTAATACGTTTCCGTTCGGGTATCAGAGTCCTTGTAAACGCACTCGCCACGACTAATAGGTGATCATTTAGACGGGCTGAATAATTATCTTTTTTTTCTTTCACTCTAAACAGTTCCGCTGACATACCATTTTTCAAAGATTTGAGATTTTTTCATATTTTTTTCTGCATGAAAACAAACATATTTTTATTTATTTATTTATTTTATGCACCCAGTCTACTTTTTTATATATTTTATTTGCCAGTACAATCCACTCCTCCACCTACTTGATTTTTTTCTAGTCAATTAGTTTTTTGTATATATTTTAATTTTAGTCAATTATAATAAATTGTTTGTATATATATTTATTTTAAATCTAGTCAAATATTATAATCTGTTTGTATATATATTTATTTTCTTTTAAATTGAAACCATCTCTATGTATATATCATATTTAGTACCCCCTCTCCTATGTATAATATATATATATTGTAAATATTCTCAATATACTTTTCACCATTTTTATTCTTGTGTTTTAACGTCTACACCCGCACCTCCTTCCTATCCTATAAATACAAGTCCATATAGCTTATAAGCTCAATCTCAAATATTTTGGACAAGTTGAAACATCCATTTTCGGACATCATAAGTGGCCCTTCCGGCTGTGGAAAGTCACATTTTGAAGCAGACTTTATCCGTCACTTGGACACAATGTGTGACGTTAGATTTTATAAAATCACATGGGTGTATGCTTTATGGCAGCCAGGATTCAAACAAGACGGGACAAATCCCCGCGTAATATTCTGTAAGGGTCTGTCGGAAATGGATGACATCTGTAATGACTCTCCACAGCTGATTATCCTTGACAACCTGATGAGTGAAGCCAACGAAGTGGTCGTCGATCTTTTCACCAAAGGATGCCACCATCAAAATATTAGCGTCATGTACATTACACCAAATATATTCCACCAGGGCAAGGGCCATAGAGACATTTCCTTAAACGCACATTATATCGTGCTTTTTAAAAATCCCAGGGATAAAGCTCAGATTCAACACTTTGCACGTCAAGTCTGTCCTGAAAATCCCCATGATTTACAAGAAGCTTACACTGATACTACAAGTACTCCTCACGGGTATATATTGTTATATTTCAAACACGGTAAACTAGAATGGTTCAGATATAGAACCCACAAAATATCGGGTGCTGCGTGTACTTACAACGCTAAAGCTATAAAAACACCGACACTTCCTGATTACAGATCATTTAATAACCATGAGTCCAAATGCGCTAAGCAGACCCCTCTGCTACGTGCGATGTACCGCATGAACCCACATCAACGTGTCGCCTTGATGAAAACAGCTGACAAGAAACTAGTTGACTCTGTTTGCGAGTGTGCCTACAACACTTTAAAAGGGCAGGTGCCGTTGAAAATGCTCAGAAGACAAAGCTACGTGCTCACAAGCAGGTGTTTCGCAAGATTGTCAAACGAGGAGAGTGCTGGAAGAAGAAGAGACGACTACTCGTTCAGAAGGGAGGAGAGTTCTGGCCCTTACTTTTAGCCCCTTAAATCAGCGGTGTCCTCGGTTACTAATTCAACAAGTAAATAATGAAACACACGAAAAAGATGATAATGGTGTCCCCGGAAACATTACACCGTTACGAGCAACACCACCAACAAGTAGCATCGGCCACAAATCTAGTTGTCTCCGAGTTGGACAAGGAGATGGAAAAAAATCCTCACTTCAAAAGTTGACGACAAGTCTAAATGATCGTTATACCAACAAGTGCTACAGCGCTATTTGCTCTTTAGGCAACACCCTCCACCACCTTAAAATACCACCACCACCGCGACCACCTCTGAAGTGTCTGTACCTCCATCCCTACTGAACTCAATACTGTACCAGTACAGGCAAATAAAAAAGTTGAACTATTACTATATCATATAATTTCCCGAGGTTGCATCTCTTGGATTCAAACGGGGAATTGAGTATTCATGATACCCCTCTCCGTGGATCCAATATTGTGGATTTAGTCAACGAACTGGTCAGAGCAAGAAGACACAGTGAGCCAACTGGGTGGCGAGAGTTTCTCACGGCACTTCAAAACATAGACGTTCCTAAAAATTTATTGTAAATCCGAAACTTTTGGCTCACATTAGAAACCCGACGCCCTTACCCCAACCACTTACACCGTCACAACGCCCTAAGAAAAAGAAACTGAAAAGGAAGGACGAAAACAGGTGGCTGCCATTCCGAGTTAATGGCCCATTTAGCCGACATCTTCTATGGCCCTTCTCATCCTGCAGGGTTTGCAGGGGCGGCATTGTTCATAAAGGCGTCCAAAAAAGATCTCGACAAAGTACGAGAATGGCTTCATGTGCAGGAAGATTATACCCTACTCAAAACGGTTATAAAAAGGTTTCCACGCTACAAGTACGTGGTTTCAATTATTGACGGCCTCTGGCAAGATGAGCTCAACGATATGCGAAGTCTCGGAAAATACAACGACGGTGCAGTGTACTTGCTCACCGTCATCGACGTGTTTAGAAAGATGGCCTGGGCGAGGACGCTACCATCCGAGATGGGGAGCATCGTGTGAGTCGTCTTTCGGGACATTTTCAAACGAAGTGGACGTAAACTTTTAAGTTTATAAACAGACAAGGTGACAAAGTTCATGGCATGTCTAATCTGGAAATTTCTCAAGCAAGAAGGTGTGCATTACTACACCACTCATAATCCAGACGTGAAGGCAAGCATCGTGGAACGGTTCAATAGAACCCTGAAAGGACGCATGTGGCGCTACTTTACCAAAAATAACACGTATCGGTATGTGGTCGTCCTCCAAGATCTAGTCAATGCTTACAACGGCTCAAAACATTCCAGTATCAAGATGGTGCCTACCGACGTTTCAGAAACGAATGTGCTTTAAGTCAGAGATAATCTGTACGGCAAAAGGAATCCAAACTCGAATAATATAACGAAAATAAAAGTTGGTGACATGGTGAGTATTAGAAAATCCAAAATGCTGTTTGAAAAGGTCTACGAAAGCAATTGGAGCGAAGAGATTTTCAAAGTCACCAGGGTCGTGTTGCGACAACCAGTCGTCTTTAGACTCAGTGATCTTGATGGCAAGGAGGTGGAGGGGACGTTTTACGAACCTGAATTACAATGCGTACGACTCACTGAAACTTTTAAAGTTGATAAAATACTACGTGTCACCAGAAAGGAAGTGTACGTGCAGTGGAAAGGTTACCCCCCAGTTTACTTCTTGGATTCTGCCAGTTACGTCAGCGCCCTATCATTAAGGACCAGTTTTACATCACTTTGCCGAGTGACAGCTCTATGGGATATTTCCTGAAAAATACCCTCACGAATCTCACCACACAAATTCCTTACCGTCTTACACTCTAAGGCTGGTTGGAAGTCGCTCTGGTTGAATTTCAATATCCGTGTTCTTTCACCACCGTACCCGTGGGTCAAAATATTGTATGGTACAACTGGGTGGACGCTAACGGCGTGGAACAAATATTCAATGAATATATCCCTGCTAGAAACTACAGCACTATCCATGAATTGATCAAAGCTCTAAACGACGTAGAGGCTTTTAAAGGAAATTCCGGATTTGTATTCAAGTACACAAGCTCCAAAAAACAAGCGTAAGTTATCTCTTCTTCATCAAATATACAGCTGCTGACTCTATCAAATCAACTAAGTCTACAGCTCAGTTTCAATCCTCTGACTAATCTGATCAAAGTACCAAAGTCACCGTACGCTGCCAACGTTCTACTAGGTTTGCCCTCGCAAATGTACATCAACACGGATATCGTCGAGCCCTAGGGTGACATTGTGGCACCGCTGTTACGTATTGTCGGTAACAAAAACTTAAACTATCTCTACGGGAGACATAAGACAGTTAACTATGACACGTTGCACTACAGGCCAGTGCTTAGAAGGGAATTTGAAAGCTTAGAAATTAATATAAGAACAGACACGGGTGAACCTGTACCATTCGAGTTTGGGAAAGTGTGCGTGAAACCTCATTTTCGACGGTGCTCAACATGAACTGTCCCTACCAAAGATACTACGACAACCAGACTGGAACAGGAATATCTTCGATCTACCACTGTGTTCCCTATCAATGCGGGCACGGGATATGAATTTTCTTCAGCGGCCTTTTCAAATGCGTCGTACCGTTGATGAGAAGCGGCGCTACAGCCATCGGAAAACCGGCGCTTCATACGGGTATCGACATGCTCTCAGACATTGCCAATCAACGGCGTCCTTTCAAAGAGGCCCTACGGCACCGTTTCGGTGAGGCTGGAACAAAACTTAAACGCAAGGCTGAACAGAAGATCAACACGCTGATGACCAACTCAGGCTATATAGAGCGTCGTAAGAAACAACGACGTCAGTCTTCTGTCGTCTCCCGTCGTAAAAAGGTCAAGAAAGAAGCTGTAGATATTTTCAGCTGAAATGTCGTTTCTACATCTCCAGTCCTGCGATTGTGCCAGCAGTAAACTCGATCTCTTTTCCGTGCCTTACACTCAAACCAGTCTTGAAAGTGGGCAATGGCTCCAGTACAAACCTGTCTCTTCCCTCACCGATGATTCGCCCATAGAATTTACCGTTACTGGACAAGGCGACTTCTATATCGATCTATCACAGACTATGCTCTATCTCAGGGCCGCCATCATGAAACCCGACGGTGGCGCTTTCACAGAGGTGGACCAGATCGCTCCCGTCAAAAACTGGTTGCATTCGCTATTCACACAGGTAGATGTGTTTTTAAACCAAAAACTAGTCTCACCGCCAGGCAAAACGTTTGCCTATAGAGCGTACATTGAGACGCTGCTCAATTACAATAGTGAAGCCAAAAGAACGCATTTGAATTGTGGTCTGTGGTTCGCAGACAGCCCCGGAACCTTTGATGAGGCTAACGCCGGCAACAAGGGATTTGAGGCACGTCGCAGTCTCACCACAAAAAGTAAGACGGTGGATCTTTTGGAGTATCTACACGGTGACGTGTTTAACCAAGAGAAATACCTTTGGAACGGCACCTAACTCAGAGTCAAGTTGGTCCGTTCCAGAGACGTAAACCCGTCTCTGGAACGGACCAACTTGACTCATGACGGTCCCTGAACTCCCTCACTTTAAGGTTCACAACGTTGAAGCCGGTCTTCTAGTATGACGTGCCAAAGTAGCACCTTCTATACTGTTGGCACATGGCAAAGCACTAAACGTCAGTCCCGCAAAGTATCCCATCACCCGTGTGGAAGCAAAAGCACTCACTATTCCTACGGGAATGCAAGGGAAATCATTGGACAACGTATTCACTGAACAGTTACCCAAACGATGCATCGTGGGATTTGTGTCAAACGTGGCGTTCAACGGAGACGGCACTAAGAATCCGTTCAACTTTCAAACCTACGTCATGAACAATTTCTCGCTGTACGTGCACGAGGAACAAGTACCGTCGAAAACGTTACAGCCTGATTTTTCAAACGGACACTATGTCATGTCCTACCATACGCTGTTTTCTTGAACGGGTATCCATTTCATGAACGAAGGTAATGACATCACAGGAGAAGCCTTCCCTAAGGTATATCATCTCATGGCTTTTGATCTCACACCTAATCTGTCCGCCCACATGACATCGCATTGGAATTTTGACGAGGCATGGCACTCTGAACATCGAGGTGAACTTCACTAGAGCTCTCACCGATATCCTCAACTGTATCGTGTACGGGGAGTTTGCCAACATCATCATTATTGACAAGGACAAAAACGTGGTGACTGATTATGGAAGTTGATATAAACGGCTTCCCACCTCTTACCCCTTCAATTAATCCATGGACGTCATTGTGTATTTCCAGAGCTTTATCGACGACGACAAAGAGTTTATCGTCATGGAACTGAGTGTTTAATCTGTATGCGGCACATTACTTCAACATTGGGTGTTAAAACCCCCATACGCTATCGAGGATCTTTCCTCCGATGCCAGAAAGAAAGCCGACTATTATAGTCAACAATCTGCACGGTATAACCTCGGATAGCGGTGATGTGGATTACAGCCTGCTCGAATTCCTTATCTCTCGTACCACAACGTGTGCAGAAACCGTCTACGTCAAGGGGAAGAAAATGTTTCTAGTCAAATACACGACTTCACCTATCGTAGATCTGTACGACAGAGGTTGTTCGTCACTGAAAACACTTAAATTGGGCCGCACCATATGCACGGCACATAGTTCTGTGTGGAATTTCTGTTCGGCTTCTATCGTCTGGAGACTTGGAGATTGGATGATTGAAGATGGACACGCAGACCACAAGGGTGACCTGGTGCTCTAGGGGTAAGGTGTCAGACTTATGTGCCTGCGGCCGTGGTTCAATCCTCGGTCCTGGCACAGATTTATCTGATTACCAAACCCTTCCTTCACCTCTGGCAATACATCTTGTGAATGTGAGGAATTCCAGGCCTCCACCGTGGTTCGTATTCCACGTTAAACTGTAGGTCCTTCATTTCATCTCACAATCACCCTACCATGACACATTAGCGTAAGTGCGTACAACCCGAACGGGTAGTAAGACGCGGTGCTAATAATAATAATAATAATAATATTAATAATAATAATAACACACCATAAGACGTGCGATGAAAACAAACGCGTGGTTCCGTTCTGTACTGTCGGGTGTTTTCCCTGCTGTTCTACTACCTGCAAGAATAGCACGACCTGCCGCTCTAGTCATCAACCCCGATCTACACACCAAGCCTGGGACACATTGGGTCGCCATCTTTATCGACAAGAACGGCGTGGGAGAATACTTTGACAGTTATGGTTTTCCACCCCGTGTAAAGTCACATCTGGCATTTATACGCAAAAACCCTTTTCACACGTCCTATAGCACGCTACAACTTCAAAGCATCGCCTCAGACGTTTGATGCCATTACTGTCTCATGGAAGGTCCATGAAGTCCGTGGTTTCTCTATCGCGCCCAGAACATTCCGATGAAAACATTCCAAAGCCTATTCTCGCCCACCAATCATTCAGCCAACGCGCTAAAGTGGTGAGATATTACAGCACATTTTTCAAGACTGTAGGGTCCTGCCGCCCTTAAAGTGGTTGTGTCCAAGCAGCGTGCGCATATAAAAGTGGGCGTCCTGGCGGCATGCCACCCATAGCCGCTAAACATCATGGAAAGTCAAGACGTTTGCGCCCACAAATCAAAGCCGATGAAGCCGCTCGCCATCACCAGTATTTTAACACGTTGTACCCCCTGGACGGAGTCGACGCAAAGCGAATCATCGTCGGCATGAGCGTCAAGAACAACTTTACGCCCTATGTCCAGCTATAAAATGCGGAGGGAACTGTGCGGTGTTTAACCGTATAGAATGGCAAGAACTTGGCAGATACAAGTCGGTCATATCAAAGTTTTTCAGCAACACGCAACCTCCTCAGAAGATTAGTGTGACTAATCATGAAATCTCTCTGAGACGCATGTGCGGTGACCATATGGTCGTCATCAGTGAGAAACAAGACGCCGGACTCAAACGGGTCGCCTATCTAGCACCTAGCTGGGCGCGTATTTGTGAGGTGTGGGACCTCATCGACGTCGACGTCGATCGACGGGACATGCGGTCGACACCCGTCACCTGCTATTGCAACAATTTGTTCTTCACGCTCGTCGTGGATATATGTGACACGCTAACAGAATCGGTGGATGTCATCGAGCTAAAGAGCCTACGGTGGAAACGCTCATCAAAAACCTGGATCTTATCAGTGCTACCTACTATACACTTCAAGTTGTCGGTTTGGATTATTACATATTGGGTTGTGAACTACAAACAATTTTAATAACGCATTTAAGAGACAATGTAGAAAAACGTATGAATGACTATATGAGGCATTCCTGTAAAAATGTATAATTGTGATCTTTAATAAATATATGTATATTTGTAATATCTGTGTTTTATTTACTATTTGTCCCTTACGAAGCCCAAATTGTCTTGTCTGCCCGCCAACCTGTCGCCAGGCAAAACCCCGTTGCCCTGGTCAATGACCTCAATATTTATTTTTGTCTCAACCTGTCTTGTAGGGCCGACATTCTGGCACCAGGGTTGCGACACATACCTCTAAGGACCCCCCTCCTTAGAGGCCTCAAGGCATAGGAACCTTTTATCACATCCTACCCAGACAGCCATAACGCGAGGTTCGTGCTGCTTGTTCCTGGCAGCCCAGTAGCGACTCGTGACAGGGAGCCAATGTTCATTCTCCCCACGCCAGCCATAGCACGAGGTTCGTGCCGAAACTTCACGGACCTTTTGCTCCCCAAATAAATAAAAAAAACTCCAACACCTCAATACTAGCTAATAATTAATTAGCAATAATTAATTTACAATCATTAATAATTAATCATCAAGGGCCAATATGTCAGGGGGTGGTAGGCGAGGGGATTGTAGGGGAGGAGGTTGTAGATGAGGACATTTCGAAAAGAGGTCAGGAGGAGGGGGAGGAGGGCCAGAGGAGGGAATAACGGTAAATCAAACGGATGTGGAAAGTTAGCTTAAACATAGCCTAGCCAATTATTACTGTTTGAAAAATAAAATATCACGAAAACAATTTATAGTCTAATTGGGAAATAAATGGTATTAAGAAGAGTTAAAATCCTAAATAGTATTAATATTCTATTTTTATTTATTTGAGTTATGACTATCAGTCACTAGGAGATAGCAGCTAAACAAAGACAAGACATGCACTAATACATGGATAGTTAAAATAAAGGGACGGTATTCAAAATGGATTTTCACACTTCATTGTTTGAAATTGGAGATAAATACTTAAAGCTCGTAATATATGTGAAACGAAATAATACACACTAGCAAACCTGAGCAAATATTGCGTTATACTTAAGTAACAATTTTTTGACTCTCGGTTTTAAATTTTATAATTTCATTTCTGAAGAATCAATGTCCTCATTTGTATATTTGGACCAAAAAAAAACCAATCGATTTTAGGTCCACAATGGTCAACACTTCGTATTAAAATTTAGACTTCCGGTTTAAATTTTCAACATTTTTTAGAAGTTGCACATCTTATGGTTATTGAATTTTTATTAAATTCCTCGTTTATAAATTTAGACCAATAAAAAAGGTAGATATTGATTATGGAGTCCAAAATGATAGAGATAAATCATTACTGTACAAACATTTCCCCTAAGATGTTAAAAGAAAAATAACATCAACTTTTTGAGAATTTTGTAATGAAATAGAACTTCATTTGGTAATCATCTAATCAAAATTTTCTACTCTTCATATATGTTAAATTAATAAATATTTTCAAAATATAAAACTCAACGCATCCATGTGTGTTAGGAAATCTTCTCACAGTTGTATTACAAAAGATTTTTTTTTTATTGTTGACAACTAAATATCATCGTTCGCAGTTACGCCACCTCTATTGTAAACACTTGTTAAACATGGCTGAAAGACATATTCTGTCTCTCTTCTTTTCGCGCCATCTCATTCTTTCACTTCTCGACGGATAGACCATGGTGTAACTTAAGAAAAACATGAAGGTTCTGGAACAAATTCTTTCAAAAGATGTACGTAAAAAGAAGATTTCGCTTCACAGTCGTCCACAGTCACCCCACAGCAATGTACGGGAATGGTCCACGTTAAATTAATCTTTCTATTTTCAAAAATAAAAACTGTTTGAGTATAAAGAAACAGTGATTGAGCTAACGCACCGGGATAAGTTTATAAATACAATAAATATAGAATATTAAATTGATAAAGAGCAAGTCCTCATATATAGACAGTAAGAACCCAGTCCTTACTAACATTAACAAGCCGGAGCACAACAAGACCCTGACCTCCGAGAGTCCACCTTCAACACCTTCACAAAAACAACATTATAAAGTGGAACACAACAAGCAGAGGACTCAACATTATCACTATATCACTTCACAAAATACACTACAAGTGGCTTCAACAACGAGGGGCTGCACCAACGAAGAATAACTCTGCGATTTGGGTACCCGTCATTTGGCCTAAAGTGTAGGCTAAACGCCTTTAGGCCAAATGCCTTTTAGGCCAAATGCCTTTAGGCCAAATGCCTTTTAGGCCAAATACCCTTTAGGCCAAATGCCTTTAGGCCAAATGACTTTAGGCCAAACGCCTTTTAGGCCAAATGCCTTTTAGGCCAAACGACTTTTTGTAAAGTTAATTTTTAGACCATTTATTAAAATATGTTTTGCTGTCTCCGGAAACATTCGTTAAGATTTGTAATGATGCTAATAGATGGCGAGGTGTGTAGTGTTTAGTAAAATAGTATATACTACCGTTTCAAAATATATTAGTCTTTTCTCAATTTACTACTTCCCAAGGTATAGCAGCACGTCCATTAACCTGTAGTACCACATTTGTATGTTGAACTTTTTACATTGCCAAGGTTTTGTACTAATTTTTGACAAGCCATCTTGTTAATGTGGGGAGTGCCAGGCCACCACCGTGGTTCGGATTCCACGTTAAACTATAGGTCCTTCATTTCATCTCACAATCACCCTACCATTACACATTAGCGTAAGTGCGTATAACCCGAACGGGTAGTAAGACGTGGTGCTAATAATAATAATTTTTGTACCGTTTTGTAC
>JBCFYV010001959.1:0-44498 GCA_039000515.1 Timema cristinae | reverse complement strand
CCTTGCTGTGATCCCAAAACTAGGCCCCCCGTAAAAGGGCTTTTTTTGTGTTCGAGAAGAGTCACTGTTGTGACCTGACCTCGTGAATGAACTTAATAGTGTGTACCACACTGTATAATTAAATAAACTGTGAGGTGAAGTTGGTGATAATGAATGATTGCGCTGGGTCTTGGGATTTTGGGGAGGATTTTCATTGACTGGGATGTGGGTAGGTGTGTATAAGGTATGATGATGAGATGTTGAGAGTCACCATTGAAAACCAACGTCCCAATATATACCCATAATTGTATCACAGCGAGAAGGGTAAAGGAGGGGGTAAGTGAAAGAACAAACACGACAAGAGAAGGATGTCCTAGCAACAAGTAGATTGTTCTAGACGATCATAACTCCGAAACTACAACTCGGTCCAGCCACGCGGAACCTAATTCTTTGTTTCCGCCCGGGCGTGGATCGATTCCCGAGCAGGCTAGTCAATCGAAAGCTCCACTTAGTCTGTTGTGTAGAGCGTTTGGAGAGCGGAGGTCGGTACACATGCTTTAGTGCTGGAGTTCATCAAGGGGGTTTGGTGAGTGTTGCCTCATTTGAAATAGCTTTAACTTGTAATTCATTACAATATTAACAAACATGTGTTATGTTAACACAATAAGTCCCTTGTTTAAAAAGTATACTAATTTCCCATTCTAGTAAATTAGCAAAGCATTCTCACAATTTATTTAAAAACTATAACGCTAATTAATATATAAGCAATAAAACCAGTTGTGCAAAAAATACAAAGAGTTTTATGAAACTGTCGTTGGTCTTTTTAACTCTTCATGAAACGTAAAAATACAAAATGCAGAAGCGTTTACAGGATGATAACTTCCTAGGGCAAGAAACGCGTACGATGTAAGCAAGTGGACCTCCGAGAAACCAATGGCTGCTGCAGAGGCCAGGATTTGTCTCGGACAGTGATAGTGTACATTCATTGACACACAACTTCCACTATTAGGGGGAGGGGGGTTATAATTGAAAGAACAAGTACAAACTATATTTTATTGAACATACGATAAGTTACATTACAAATTAAGTTACCCATTGATGGGTGTCCGCGGTGAAGTCTCTATGTATACACTATTATACCAAAACATTGAGCAAGTGGTAGAGAAAGTAAGTAATAAATGTATAATTAACTAGGCTCATCATAAATAGCCTTTATCTAATACTATCATTTTGTGAGTTAATTACACACAAACAACAGGTGTTCTGATTCACTGAGCTTCATATTTATATTAATTGAGCTTTATGAAGCGATATTAGAAAGCATATAATAAACTTAATCAGACTGTCAACATTGAGTAGTAGGATAGGAAAGTTGTAAATATATGAATTTGACATTGTTGATTGATAAAGCTCACAGGTAAAACACCCAAAAGTGTTGATGGTGTAGTGAAGGGGTAACAAACATAAATATTTGAAAACATAGATAATATTATACGTTAAAAGTGTTAACAACTTTATGCATTGTTAGAACAGATGTAAATATAGTTAAAAAGTTAATTGGTCCCGTAATCAAATTATTAATTAAAAATTGAACCAAAACACATCACAAAAGGTAAAATTTTTCCAACTTTTTAAAATAGTTTTTCAATATTAGAAAATTTAAAAAAAAAACGGGGAAAAAATTTTTTCAATTACTTAGTTTTTACGAAGTCATAACTTTTTAAAAAGCGTACTATGTAAAAATCAAAAAAAACATAATTAGAAAAAGGGGCTTAAAAACTTAAATTTAAAATGTTTTTTACATAGATTTAAAAAAAAATCCCATTTGGAATAGTTGGAGGGTAAAGGATATGAATGTTGAAAAATTAGGGTTTGACATTGTTAAATGATAAAGTGGGGGGGAAAACACCCCAAAAGTGTAAAGAAGGTGTAATGAAGGTGTAACAAAAAATAAATTATGTTTTCAA
This sequence comes from Timema cristinae, assembly GCA_039000515.1. NCBI lineage: Eukaryota > Metazoa > Arthropoda > Insecta > Phasmatodea > Timematidae > Timema > Timema cristinae. Next base: position 42,552 of record JBCFYV010001959.1, on the reverse strand, counting down.
AATACTTAAATTTAACAACTTGATGTATTGTGAAGAGATTTACATCTAGTTAAAAGTTAATTGGTAGGGTATTAAATGATTAATTTCGAAAAATAAGAAAACTCATGCGCGAAAAGGTAGATTTTTGTGACCTACCCCCATCATTATCCCCCAAAAAATGACACACAGAGGTAAGCAAAAGGAGTTATAAATTTACTTCAAAATTTTAACACTATACAGCTCAATGAGGGAGCCGAACATAAGAGTTAAAGCACTAAGCAAGGACTAAGCCAGATGGCAACAAGACACAAGGGTTACCGCTAAAGGCCCTTGCCCACGGTGTTAGTTGACCATTGCAATTAACAAAATTTGGGCTGCGTGCGCACAGCTTGCACCGTGTAAACAGACAAGCAAGCTACTAACATTCAAGTCCACTTGCAACTGAAAAAGTTGGTCACCTTCCAACTTTACTAATGCAAGTAGACAATTCAAAATGGCGGCAACTAAAAATTGTGTATGGGGGGACGACACTTATTTGTGGAATGTTATGAAAGAGATGATTTTTGTGGAATTTTAAGCACCGGATTTATAGAGATAAGAATGCAAGGATATTGCACTATAGAATTTTTTTAAAGTGATATCAGGCGTACATATTCTAAAAGAATTTCCTAAATAAAAGTTACGTAAATATTGTAAATGTTTTTTTGAGAGATTTTTTAATATCGGTAAATAATTCATCAAATTATTATTTCCTACCAATTAAAATGGCATGTGTAATTTTTTTAAATATAATCAAAAATAATAAAACATTGTAGTACCGCGATTAGTTCCGGCAACATAATATTCGTTTTTATCGGCAAGTAAGGTATGAATGTCCGATGATTTTTACACTAAATCACCGGCAAGTTAACGAATGTTTATAAGTTTTAATCAATAACGTTCAGCCCGTACATACACTTCAAAACACTTGTAAAATGCTTCGGCAACTTGAGTAGATACGCAACATAATATTGTCTCATAGCAAACCAGATAGTTTATATCTAAACCAATCTACAAATTAATTTAGGCCTATTATTATTTTTTTAAATTTTAGGCCTAGCTAAAATTTAAAACAATATATTTTGTTATTAGTATACCAACTTTTTTAAAACGGGGTTGAAAATCTTGGGTGGACTTATTTAAAAAATACCTACCGAGTTTGGTTGTATTGGGATTTATTGGCTTATTTTGATTTTAATTTTATTTAACATGTTTCTAAATATGTTAACAAATAAAGTAAAATGATTTAATAATCATTGGGATCCACAAAAAAATATATTTTAATGTTTTAAGGAACCAAAAAAATAGGAGACACACTAATCATAACTTTTTATGTTGTCTATATAAAAAAATTTTTTTAAATAGGTCAACTAATTATGATAAATTGCGTTTACTGAAAATTGTAATTTATGTGGCCACCCATACTTATTCTAAATTCACCCTTAATAGCTCCTAACATATAGGCGTAATTAGTATATGCGTTTAAATTACCCGAACTAGAAATGAGACGCAGTGATTAAAAAAAGGGGCTCCAATAGAGAGACCCTTATCACCTCCTTCATTTTCAGCCATGTTTTTATAAGCGCTACTAATACAAGTGAAAAATACGTGTCAACACAACTAACATGTTAGTAAGCTAATACCACAAATTTGCTTTAGTCCATTTAACATCGTGTCAACGGTGGCTTGAAGCCAGAGGGGCACCAAAATAATAACAAGCAACAGACGGCCCCTTATATCTTCTTAACGCCCAAAATGGCGTCATCAGAAAATGACAATAAAACTCTAATTAATTGGTCTCCTATCTCAATATAAAAAATATTTTTCTAATTAAAGGAAAGAGCCAGCCAATGCCCTAGCATAAAACATAAGCTGAGTAAAGTTCACAAGTACTTAACCTAAACAACGGTAGAAAGCATTATAATAATACCTGACATAATAATAAAGTTCAATAGTCTGAATACTAAATAACCTAACGTTTTAACAATAGACGGAGTGCCCTCCGTAGATATATGCACAGGGTGGCCCACGGCCCCACATTTAAAATCATAACTATACACAGATATAGCAAAGAGACGATAATTAACTCTGGCCAACTTTAATCACTAACAAAGTGTCCACACAAGAATTTATCCTCCCTCCAGTTCGCCGTCCTACATTTAACCAACCTCTGAATGAAAACAAGGTGGTAAAAATAAACTATCTAAACCCTTAACAAATACTCTAAATAGGTCCGGCTGCAAGAAACGAAGCTAGCATATTTTGGTTTTTTCTGGTAAGTTACCACATACCAGTACACTTTCCGTGATGCAGAAATTAAACTTAAAAAATAAATGGAGCCAGAATGGTTCTCCCAAGTTAACATTGCTTTATGGGCAAAGAGCAAATACCTGATCATAGTAATTTATTTCCGTAAATATATATTAAAATATTATGTACTGGAGTTCGAGACATTAAAGCAAGAAAGATAAACATTTTAATTACCAAAGTGAATTTTGAAAAGCGTGACGAAGCCTACTTTAAAAGTTAGCTTATTACCTTTTAAGCCCAGTGTGTAGTGCGTGACTATACTCTGGACTCTAACCATTATATACCCTTACGGTAATCATTGTTCTCAGTGTTTGGATAGATAGGGGGATGGGTTTCCAGAAAAGGCTCGATAGTCCACGAGCAAAAATATAGTCCATAGAAGTTTTAGAACACGCCCGACAGCACGGCACAGCCGCGCTCAGCGAAGTTCACTTGTTTAAAGGGAGGGGAGGCCTCCCAACACGGCCAGCAGCGAGCCTCGAACTCTGGCTCAGTTTGAACGTGGATTTTGTAGTGGATGCATTTCGGGTTTTTTTTAGACGAGTCGGAACGAGTCAACTGGGGCTGGCTAGGTGAGTGATACAACTTCTTCCGTGTCATGTTGTAACAAGGGTTTCAATTTCATAACGTTTTTTAAAAAATACTATTCATATTAGATAATTGCAGCAGGAGTTAAATATTTTTAATTACTCATTTGTATATGATCCCATAATTTTTTAAAATACCATATTATGTAAAATCGAATAATCAAACCTATATTAGATAAATGGGCTTTAAAACTTTGATTTAAATATTTCCAATTAAAATAGATTTATATAAAAATCCATTTGAATTGTTGGACGGTAAAGGATATTAATGTTGTAAATATTTGAATTTGACATAGTTTAATGATTAAAACTTACAGGTAAAACACCCAAAAGTGTAAAGAAGGTGAAACAAACATAAATTTTTTTAAAACATAGATAATATTAAACGTATAAAGTGTTAACAACTTTATGTATTTAATAACAACTAGACCAAGAATGGTAGTAGAAGATAAATTTACCCATATCAGAAAATTAGGGATAATTTTACTACCAATTTTATAAAGTAATTATTTACCTAGTGCGCAAGTAACGATAGACGAGCAATTTGTTTCAACCAAAGTCCGTTTCTTTTTCCTCATGTACATGCCCAATAAACCGGGCAAATACGGTATCAAGCTAATCATGGTGATTGAAGCTAAAACATACCATGTGTGTATGCAAAAACCTCACATAGGACAAATCAATAATCGCATACGTAAAGAGCTAGTACCAGAGTATTTCGCGTGTAAGCTAAGTGAAACCATATCAGGCTCCAAAAGAATTTAACTTGTGAAAATTTGGGTTTACCACCATTCCACTTGTTGGCCGCATGATGCAGGACCGTAAGCTTAAAATGGTAGGCACACTAAACAAACAAAAAAGCCTAAAATTTCTCCTGTTTCTTTCGGGAGGGGGCCATCAATTCTGTTTTTGGATTTGACAAGACCAAAACCCTAGTTTCATACTCTTCCAAGAAGAAAAAGAATGTCGTATTAGTATCACCATGCCAAGATGAGGGAAATTTTCAGAATGAAACAGGAAAAGCCAGATATATGATAGGTATAACAAAAATAGAGGAGAGCTGACCGATTTGACAAACTATGTGCTACATCTACGACATTCAAAAAATTAAGAGATGGCCATGAAATGTTATTTGCCATGCTTGATAATTGTGGCGTAAATTACATATACTGTTTGTACTGGCTAATCCAACTGGAAAGGTAATCCAAAACCTAACCGGTGTCACTTTTTGAAAAAGCTAAGTTTCAAGCCTGACAAGAGATCATCTAGTAAGAAGGAGTCAATCTGGAAACATTCCCAGAGAAATCAAGATTCAACTGGATGATACTAAATCTTCCATTTGCTAAAATCAGACCAAAAGTAGATCATGAAAAAAACCAATGGCTTAAAAAGGGTTTGTAATATTTGTCCAGAAGAAAAGGACGGGAAAAAAAAAAACTTCCCTTAAATTTTGCGAAGCTTTTTTTTTTTGGAAAATGGGCAATTTTTGTGCCGGATTGCGTTTGAGTGAGCTTTTCAAACCTTTGGGGGAAAAAAGAAACAGGAAAACCATAGTAAAAAAAGGGAAAAAAACCATATTTTGGTTTTTGGTATGGTTTTTTAAAGGCCCAAAGGAAAACCAAGGGGAAATCCAGCCCATTACTCATGTGTGGACTGTTTACGGTTTTTGTCGGGGTTTTCCCCATGGACAAAAGAATCCCAAAAGGGGAAACCAGACATTGTCTGGAACGGGTCGGGGCCCTGTTTTTTTAAAAAGGTTTTTTTGGGGAAAGGGGGGAAAACTAATGCAAACCAGTTTTTTGCCCGGGAAACCCCTTTTTGGGTCTGTGGTTTTGCCGGGTTCTTGATGGTATGACCCAAAAACCTTTTGCAATCCGGGATTTGGTCGGGAAAACACTCCGATTTTGGGTTTTGGGATCGGGTTTTAATTTGAACAGAAAAAAACCAGATTTTGTCTGGAAAAACCTTTTTTTGGTTGGGTTTCTGGGTTTTTTTGGGGGACAAAAACAAAACCAGTGAAAAACCTTTTTTTCTTAAACCCCTCGGGTTTTTTTTTTTCGGGTTTTGCCCCGGGGAGACCCCAAACCTTTTAAAAACCCTAAAATTTTGTCGGGAAAAAACCCGGGGACAAATGATTTTGGTCGGTTTTCTTTTTTGGGACGGGAACAAACCAATGCGGGTTTTTTTGTCTGAAACTTTCGGGAACTGGGATTAGCCCTTGGGTATCTCTTTGGGGACGTAAATTTAACAAAATACGAACCAGACATTGTTTTGGAACACCCCTGGGGTCTGTGGCTTGTCTGGGTTTCTCTTAGGTAAAACAAAAAAATGGGAAACCAAACTTTGTCCTGGAAAATTTGGAAACTTTTTTTTTTTAATGGTTCTTTTTGCGACGGGCCCCAAACCCAATACGAACCAGATTTTAATTTAGTAAACCCTCTGGACTGTATTTTTTCGGGGTTTCCCTCTGGGCGGCCACACAATTTATAAAACCCAAGATTTGTCTGAAATTGTGTTTTTTTTTTTCGGGTTTTCTCTGAGACGGGTAAAAACCAATCCCAATCAAACTTTGTATGGTTTAAACCTTGTTTTAGGGTTTGGGTTGGGGTTCTCTCGGGGGACAACCCCAAACCAATAGGGAAACAGACTTTGTTTGGACACTTTTGTGGCTTGGTTTTTTTCTGGTTTTTATTGGGAAAAGGCCCAAACCAACAGAGCCAGGCCCTTTGTCTTAAAACCCTTTTGGGAACTGAAAATTATTTTTTTATTTTTTTTTGGTCGGGTAAAACCCAATATGAAACAGCCCTTAAATTTATTGCCTTTAATTTTAAAGGTTTTTGAAGGCTTGTTTTAAAAAAAATTAATCTAAACGGGAACTTAAGCAGAGAATTTTTGTACATGGGCCTTTACCCATAAAAATTTTTGGGGTTGGGTTGCTTCTCAAAACACTAGAAAAAACCGTTATTACGTCATTTTGATGCAAAAGGTGATAAAAAAAAATCAAAAAATCCCTTTTTAAATTTCTTAATTTTTTATGATTTAATGTGTCTTCATTTTTCAAAACCCATGTTTCCCAAGTTTTAGCCTCCATTTAAAAGCCCTTGGGGTATAGCCTTGCCCTGGCCCTATAATTTGGTTCCAAATATTGCTTTTTTTTAAATAAAAGTCCTAAATAATAGAAACATTTTTTAAACAAATGGTTTTTCAAAATTCAAATAAATATCACTCACGAAAATTTTTATAATAAAAAAACGGTCCAAGCTTCAATGAATTTTTTAACTAGCTTTTAAATAATAAATAATTAAAAGGGTTTTTGTTTTATCCCCCCTCTTTAAATGTAAATTTTGAAAATAATGTGATTATAATAAAAAAAATTAAAAAACTTAAATTTTGTTTTGTTTTCCCCTTTCCTTTTTCCAGGGTTTTAAACTTATTCTTTATTATGTTTTGTTTGACTTTCAAACTTTCTTTTTGTCTTAAATTTTTAAAAAGCGTACCCTTTTTGCTAAAAAATTTTTTTTTTTGCGAAAATTTAAAATTGGGAAAGTTTTTTCAAATGATCTCCCATTTTGAAATAGAAAAAAAATATATCTAAAAACTAAAGGGTGAGGATGGAACTTTTTAAAAAAAATTCGGGTTTTTGCCAGGGAGTATTTACGAAATGGAAAAATATTGGGAAAAAGCATTTGAAATTTAGGGGTTTAATTTTTAAGTGATTGGGATAATATTGATAGGGTTTTTAGTTTAAATTTATACGGAATTTGGGAATTTAATGTTTTAAAAATTTAAAAAATTTAAATAATTAGACTACAAAAATTTTTAATTTTTGTAGAGAAAAATTAAAAGAAAATTGCCTATTTAAATAAAAATTTAATACGTGTTTTTTTTTAAAAGCCTAACGGATGGGAGAGGAAAAACACTTTTTTTTTTAAAAATTTTTTAATTTTTTTTATATAAAATTTAGTCTGAAAAAATACAGTGGGGGTTAAATCTTTGGGCCCTTTAAAAAAACTTAAAAAATTATGGAAAGGGTGATGCAGTGGCTTACTAGGGGTCGGGTCCCCCTTTACAAAAAAAAAAATTCAAGCTTCTATAAATTTTAAAATTTTTGAAAAAGGGTGAACTAATGCAATTTTAAAATTTTTAAATAAATTTTTTTTTGGGATTGAATACAAAACACCCATTGGCGTATCGAGTGCTAGCCCAGAAAAAAATTTCTGTAAAAAGGAGGTTTTAAGGAGGATTTAGCCAAAGCTATTTCGGTAATCCTCCCCCAATTTTTATTTTAGTTTTTTTTCTAAAAACAAATTGGGGAATATTTTTTTATCAGGCAAATTTTTAGAAAAATTACACACGTTAAAGCTATTTGGAAGTAGTCCTCCCCCCCCTGGCAAATTTTTTAAAAAGTGTCTATTTGTATTTGGAGTGCTTTTTCTTTTGGGCAATTTTTTTTTAAAATTTTAAAATGCCTTTTTGAATTTTATTTGAGGGGGTTTTTTTGTTTAAAAAAAATTTTTTGGGAAATTTTTAATGACTCTTAGAATATATTTTGGGGAAAACCTTCAATTGCCAAGTTTTTAAAAATTAAAGTATCCCCTGAAATTATTTGGGAAATTAGTTTTCGCTTAAACAATTTAAAAAAAAATAGAAAGCCTCTAAAAGGGGTGATCTTCACTTAAAAAACAAAATTTTAAACTTTTCCCAATTCTGCAAAAAGGTATTTTTTTTAAAATTTGTACAAAACCTAATTAGGGGCCAACTAATAGGAAAAAATTGGGAAACAATTTCCCAAAGTTTTTTATTTAGTTTTTAATTTTATTACAGGTTTGGGGAGCCCTTGGAGAAAAATTTAAATTTAATTTTCCAAAAGGGGGGGGGGGGGGGGGCTTGTTCGTCGGGACAAAACAAAAGAAACCCCACGGGCCGATTCCATTGGATTGCCCCCACTATTTTTTAAAAAGCTCCTTTAAATTAAAAAAAGATTGTTTTTTTTTAAATTTAATCCACCCTTGATGGTGAAAAGTTTGCTAACACGCTTGTTTTCTTGTTGAGCTAGACTGCCGGAGAAAAGGGAGACGAGGTTTGAATCCCCGCTCGGTGAATTTTGGATGGTTTTCCACCCTCCTTTCCCCCAAAAAAAGGGTTGTGCATTTCTTTCTACATTCAACCCTTTGCAAACTCCTACCCCTTTACTGTAACTAGAAATTAAATGTGTAAAAACCCCCGAACAGTTAGTTAGTGGGGCCCCGTTTCCAAATTAAAAAAAAATTTAAAAATTTTAAAATTGATTAATTTGGGGAAAAGTGCCCAAAATTTAAAACTTCATTTTTGGGAAGATATTTTTATACGATGTTTTTAAATTTGTAAGACCTTTCCCTTTTGCCTATGACGTTGAGATTTTTAAAGGGCCGGTACCCCCGGGGAATTCAAAATAGTAAAAGAATTTTTGGGTTGACCAAAAATTTTCCTTGGTGTTTCCCTTTGTTGTTTTATTGTGTTTTTTTACGGGGCCAAAAAATTTTTTAAAACCCAAGTTTTTGTTTACCATTTACGGCCCTTTTAGTAGCTTTTTTAACCCACATAATTTAGGGTGGGGGACGTTTTAAAAAACCTTTGTTACAAATTTGAAAATAAAATTGGGAAAAGGGGGGGTGGTTTTTTCCAAAAAGGGTTTATTACACATTTTCCCAAAATGCAAATTTAGGTTCACCCCTCAAAATTTCAACCTCAATTCCTAACCCTTTTGCAAAAATTAAAAGTACATAAGCTTAAGAACTCAAAAGGGGTAGTAAGATGGGGGTTCTAACTAAAAATAAAAAATTAAAAATTTTAAAAGAAATTTTTGACATGTTGGAAAAGAGTAATTACATCATCAATTATGTTCCCACCCTTAAAATGGGTTTTTTTAAGTTATTTACTGTTTTTAAAAGTGGACTAAAAAAGGACTTAACTATCAATTATTACCTGAAAAAACCCAGCTCCCCATGTTTTATTTAAAAATATTTTTGTACCCCAAAAAATAAGTCTAAAAGATTCAAACAAGGTTTTTTTGGGCCCTTAAAACCCCCCATATTTTGATTTTTATTATTTTTTTTTTTGATGTAAATATTAGCCCCTTTCCCAAGGTTTTTTTTTAAACCCAAAATTTGGGGAACTTTGGGGTTATTTGGCTTGATGAAAAAGGGTTTTTAGATTTAGCCTCCCTCAAAACAAAAAAACTTTACTTTTTTTTAATGGGGCCCCCCAAACATTTGATACTAAAAATATAAACAACCCTTTGGTATTTAAATCGCAAGTGACGAGAAGTCCCTTAGAAAGTACCGCTGAACCTTTATTAATTAAAACCCCAAATTACAATTTACATTTATATCAACGAAAACTACTACGGGGAATACAGAATAGACAATCATACCCCAATCTGATATTATAAAAAAGAAATAAACCTTTCTACACAACCCTCAAATCTTTAAAAAATTTAAATTTAAAATTTTACAAACCCCAAAATTTTTTAATACAAAAGATAAGTTTTTAAAAAAAAAATCAAGGGATTTGAATAAAAGGGGAAACACTAATACGGGGCAAATGGGGGGTTATAAGTTTACTTACAAATGACGGGGAAAACCAACTCTATAAGTTTTACAAACACATGGCAGGGAAACCCAAAAACCCTCATAAGATTAAAAATACAGGGGCCGGGAAAACCAATCCCCATAAGATTACTAACACAGGGCCCAGGGAAACCAAAATCTCATAAGTTTTCAAACACAGGGAAGGGAAAACCAACTTCAAAATTTTTAAACAAAATGGAAATGGAACCAATTCCCCTTAAGATTACAAAACACAGGACAGGGGAACCCAAATTCAAAAATTTTACTTACACATGACAGGGAAACCCAAATCCCCAATAAGTTTAAAAAACACTGACAGGGCCCCAACTCTCATAAGAAACTAATAAGGGAGGGAAACCAAAACTCTCAAAAGATTAAAAACACAGGGGCATGGAACCAACTCTCATAAGATTACTAACACATGGCAGGGAAACCCAAAATCTCTTTAAATTACTAACACATAAAAGGGAAACCAACTCCCCAAAAAAATTTTTAACACATGACAGGGAAAACCAAAACCTCTCAAAGATTACAACACATGGCAGGGAAAACCAACTTTAAAAAATTTACTAACACAGACAGGGAAAACCCAAAACTTCATAAGTTTTCAAAACAAATGACAGGGGAACCAACTCCCATAAGTTTAAACTAACACATGCATGGAACCAACCCCCCAAAAGATTACAAAACAAAGGTTTAACCCAAAACTTCTTTAAGATTACTAACCATGACATGGAACCAACCTCAAAAGGATTACAAAAACACTGACAGGGAACCAACTCTCATAAGATTACAAACACATGGCAGGGAAACCCAACTTAATAAGATTATTTTACACTGACAGGAACCAACTCTCATAAGATTTTTTTACACAGGGCATGGAACCAACCTCAAAAAATTTACTTTAACACATGACTTGGAACCAACTTCATAAGTTTTAACAACACTTGGCATGGAAAAAACTCTAAATAAATTACTAACCCAAATGGCATGGAACCAACTCTCATAAGATTACAAAACACATGGAGGAAAACCAACTCTCTAAGATTACTAACCCCCTGACAGGGAAACCCAAAACCCCCCATAAGAATTACTAATAACATGACCTGGAACCAACTCTCATAAAATTAAAACACATGGCAGGGAAACCCAACTCTCTAAGTTTTTATAACACATACAGGAAACCCAAAATTTCTCATAAGATTACTAAACATGACAGGGAAACCCAAAATTCTCATAAGTTTAAACCTAACAAAAGGCATGGAACCAACCTCATAAGATTACAAAACCCCATGACAGGGAACCCAAAACTCTCAAAAGATTACAAACACTTTAATGGGCCCCAAAAACTCTCAAAGATTACTAAACAAAATTGACTTTGGAAAACCAACTCTCAGAAGTTTAAAAACTTTGGAGGAAAACCAACTCTCTTTAAGATTACTTACACTTTACAGGGAAAAACCAACTCTCAAAAGATTACTAAAACATGACAGGGGGAACCAACTTCATAAGTTACAAAACACTGACCATGGAACCAACTTTTATAAGATTACTAACACATGACAGGAAACCCAAAACTCTCAAAAAATTAAACTTACACATGACAGGGAACCAACTCTCATAAAAATTTTCTAACCCAGGGACATGGAACCCAAACTCCCCATAAGATTACAAAACACAGGGCAGGGAAACCCAACCTTCATAAGATTACTAACACATTGGATGGAAAAAAACTCTAAATAAGATTACAAAACACATGGCAGGGAAACCCAAAATTCCATAAGTTTTACAAACCAAAGGGGCAGGGAAACCAACTTTTCATAAGATTACTTAACATGGCAGGGAAACCAACCTCTCATAGATTACAAACCCAACATGGCATGGAACCAACCCTCAAAAGATTACTAACACATGGAAAGGAAACCCCAACTTCATAAGAAATTTCACATGGCATGGAACCAACTCTCAAAAGGATTACTAACAAAGGGCATGGGGGAAACCAAACTCTCATAAATTATAAAAACATGGCAGGGAAACCAAAATTCATAAGATTACTTTACACATGACATGGAACCAACCCTCTCATAAATTACTAACCCCATAAACAGGAAAACCCAATCTTCAAAAGATTACAAACAAAATGACAGGGAACCAACTCCATAAATTCAAAACACATGACAGGGAAACCCAAAAACTCTCAAAAGATTTTTTTTACACAGGGGAAAGGGAAACCCCAAACTCTCAAAAGATTAATAAAACATGACAGGGAAAACCCAAAAACATAAACAAACAAACACATGGCATAAACCAACCCCCCTCATAAGATTACAAAACACATGGCAGGGAAACCCAACTCTCATAAGCCGTGAAAGAGATAGAACGGGGTTTCCATATGATAGCTTCCCTTCAGCAACTTTTGCAATATTAATGGGACAACACTTCGAAAGGGACCGGGGAAAAACTATTTAAAGGAGCGATTTGTACCTACGACATTAAAAAAATTCAGACAAAAAAAAATAAAGAACTTCCAATATACCTGACAACAAAAAAACCCACTAACTACATGGTGCGGTGACAAAAAAAATTCCCCCCCAAAAAAAAACCATTTTAAGACATGAATCAATAAACCCATAAACATGACAAACAAATTGACTTAAATTAAAGCACCAACAACACAACCAAAACCAAAATTGATTTTAAACTGAAGAAAAAATAAAAACTTGACTGAATTCACAAAATTTTTACCAGGTACCAGGGAAGACTTTGACTAAAAAAGTACCCCAAAAAAAAAAAAAGGGGGAACGGTGCCCCAAAAGCGAAGGAGTGGGATTTGGACAAACCCAAACAGTCATCTATACAAGACAGAAGGAGAAAACATACCCCAAAAACACAGAGGTTTTTAATGCCCCCCAAATCACGGAAAAGCAAAAGGTAAAGTGATAAAATGCAGGGGGTTTAGGGAATTTTTGAATTCACTGAAAACCCAAAAATTTCATTTAAATTTAACAAATTTTGCCTTTCATTTTTTGGTTTAAACGGAGGAAAAATAAACCAAACAATGGGGTTTTATTCTGTTTTTAATACATTTTTAAAGGTCTTTGTTAGGTAATGAAAAGGGTTACCCCCTTCCAATTAAAGGATAAAAACCAATAAACCCAACAAAGAAAGAGACTTGAACTCAAGGTGTAAATCACAAAATGTATATTTTTTTTTGGAACATCCAAAATGAAAGGGTTTGAAACCCTTTTAAGAAGAAAATTTGGGAAAAAAACTTTCCCAGAAAAATTTGTCATTTTTTCCCCCAATGGAATAGAGAAACAGGACACTGAAACCCAAAGTGAAGAAATGGAAAAAGGTCACTCAAAAATGTTTAAAATAAAAAAAACAAACCGGCCCGAGTTGCAGGAAAATTTCCTAAAAAAAATCCCACAATATAAAAAAAATTTACTTTATTATATATACCAGGAAAAGACGGTTTTTAAAAAAAACCCTAACCCAAAGGGCCCCGGTTTTTTTAAAAAACCCAATAAAACATAAGAAAATCCCAAAAATAAAAACTAAGAAATAGCCCCGTTATTTACCTGAAAAATTTTCTAAAATTTAAAATTGAAGACAAAAACTATGAAATTTTTTAACAGAATTAAACTGAAAACAAAATTTTTAAAATTTACAACGGGACTACTACTCCCAAACCAGAAAACAAAAAATGCCCAAAACCATTGGGGGGGGGGGGGGGCCAATAAAAACAAAAGGTTTAAACAAGGTTTGGGCCCAAAAAAATTAAAAACAGGTGAACTAAAATTACTACCTTGCCAAAATCAATTAAAAAACAAAAATGTTTTTAAAAACGGGAAAAAAATTTTAATGTCTCGCCGTACCTACGGGTAAAAAAGGGGGGCCCTTGGCGGGGCCCAAAGCGGGGCAGTTGCCCTAAGGTTAAACCAGGGAAAACTTTTTTAAACAGATCTGAACAAAAGATCTTTTACCCCCAGTTATTAAAAAAAACCACCATTGAAGAAAACACCCAACAAAAAAAAAAAAAAGATCTCCATTGTCCCCCTAAAAACTGATGACCGGGCCCTGGCTGGGCATAGGGGGTTCCTCTATCGTGGGGGGTTTACCCAATATGTGACTGCAATCTTTGATTGTTTTACCCACCCCAAAGGTGGCCCCCCGGGAAAAAAGGAGAAACAACCTTTTTTAACCCGGGGGTTTTGATATCTGGTTTAATTTTTTTTTGCCCTAGGTCCCATTAGTCCCATTGGGTGGTGTAATTCAGGTACAAGTGTAGCCCTTTTTTTTGAGGTTTTTCATAATATAACTTCAAATATTAAACCCAAAATTTTTAAAAAAATTAAATTTTTTTAAAATTCTTCGCTGTTGTAAATTAAAATGATTTTTTAAAATAATATGTTGTGCTGATTTCCTTTCCAAAGGTAAAAATTTTTTTAAGTTAGAAAATAAAAATTTATTTTTTAAACAAATTCAGTAAAATTTTAAAAATTAGACAAAAAAACTTTGATTCACACCAAAATGGGGTGTTAAAATTTTTCAAACAGGGGTAACCCTTTAAAAAAGGTTTGAGGGCAAGGGGGTTAAAATGGCACACTGGCCCAAAAAACCCAAAAAATACAAAAAATGACAGCCCTTAAGGGGGGTTTTTCCTTTTGGGGAGTGACAAAGTATCAAATGTTTTAAATTTCATTGGTCCCGATTAAACCCTATACTTTAAAATTTAAAAATTACCATTTCTTTTTTAAAGTACATTTGTCTCGTTTACAACAAAAAAAAAAAGGGAAAATTCACTTTCCCGGGGGAAACTTGTCGGGGGCAGGGGACCCTTGCAACCTCTTTCACTATGAACTGTCCCCCTGTAAACACAAATCTTTATAAAGAGCCCGCAAAGGAAACCTGCCCCATATGAAGGTCCCATCTGTAAAAACACCTTTATAATTTAGCTGACCAGGGAAAACCCGCTTTCTTTCTGTGCACTCCTTAATCATGGTATGCTCAAAAAGTCCCTACTTTCAATTGTCAAAGGTTTTTAAAAAAATCCATACTCAAGTTCATTGTTTCATGAAAATTTTTTTTATTCTAGGGAATCGGAATCCAAAACCCAAAAAAAATTTTTGGGTTTTTGTTTATTTTAATAAAAGTGTTTGTGTGTATGCCCAGCCAAAACTTTTGGTCGCAGAGATCCCAAAATTTTTTTTAAAAAAAAAAGCCCATTTTAACAAATATTTTAAGAAAATATTTTCCAATGGTTTTTTAATTAATGTTTAGGGATACAGGGAATAGGGGGGAGTGGGGGGGGGGGGTGCTTAAAAATTCTTTAACCCCCCAGTGGGTTTACGGGGAACGGCCGGGCGAATTGCTGTATTTAAAAAAAAAGGAAAATCCCTTATCAAAAACCCACCCAAAACAAAATTTCATTGTAATGCCGGGGAAACAAAGATCAACTGAAAAGTTAACTTATTTTAAATTAAAGTAAAAGTTAAATTAAAGTTTAAAAAATTAACTTATGTGTGATCACAATTCCTTAACTTTACGAACAACTCGACTAAAAAATAAGGGATTCTCGGTATTTATTGTTTGGGTTTTTTTACTATTTTAAAAAGGATGATCTTGTGAAAAATTTTCAGTTTTCAATCAATATAATAAAAATCTATTATTTAACCTTTTTTATAAAAATTTATTTCCCTTTTTTTAGTTCAATTATTTTGTTTCAATTTTTGATTCACTAGAACTTACCTAAAGAGAAACAAAAAAACCAAAAAAATGAAATAAATAAATAACCCCGGTTTTACGTCACTGCATAAAGATTGGTGGGTTTGATACGTGAAAACCCCTTTAAGTAAAAGTTTTAAAGTAAAATTTAAAAAAACCCCCAAGAAATCTCTTACGTTAAGTTTTTAAACTGCAAGTCAACGTTTAAAATGCATCAAAGAATACTTTTTATAAACACACGAGGAGGTCCTTTTCGTTAAGTTTTGGGGTCGGGATCCCCGCATAAACCTTTTAAAAAATCCCAAAAGTATTTATTTTTAGATGTGGAATGATTTTTTGAGTCCTTTCCTACTTTTTCCCAAAATTTCTTTTCGTCACATTTAAATTTTTAAGGGCTCATTGGAACTGGAACATTTTAATGGGGTTTAGAATTTATACTTTAAAAAAATTTTTTAGTAAAGTGTTTTTTAAAAATTTAGGCCAAAAGAAACTGCCCTTTTTAGTTTAGTTTATTATAATGGTCTTAAAATTTTTGCCAATAAATTCGTCCCTTTTTTGTTTAAAGATTAACACAAAAAAATTGTATAAGGTTTCCCGGGAAAAACCAATTCAAAAAATCCCAGGTTGAATTTATCGATTTCTGTCACCCAAAAAAAAAAAATTATGAAGAGGATGATTTATGTGATGAAAGATACCAAATTTGAACAAAATTTTGGGGGTTTCCAAAATTAAAAAAAGCAAGAAAATTAAATTTTATTTTTTTTAATTTTTACCCTTTTAAAATATTGGTTTGTGGTTTCACCTTTTTGGGGCCCTTTCTTTATGCTTTTAAAAGACAGAAAAAAGGAAAAGGAAAGGGGGTTTTTTATCCCCCCAGAAAATGGGGTTTGGGAAGAGAACTTATTTTATTTCAAGTTTTAAACAAGGAAAATTTCTAATTACAAATTATAGTTCCCAAAAAAATAAGCAAAGACTTTACAAAAAATTTTCAAAACCAAAATGGGTTTTTGATTTTTGGTACAAAATTTTTTAATTAACTAACCATGTTATAATCAATTTAACATCAAAAATTTCCCAAATTTTTGTGACATTTATTTTTTAGGTTTTTAAAAAATTTAAATTTTGTTTTTTTGTTCTTTTAGAAAAATTTGTACCATTGCTTTAAAATGGGGTACCTGAATAGGTAAAAATTTTTTTAAAAATTAAAAATTTTTTAGCCCACATTTTGGGAAAAGTTCCCCCCATTGGGTTTAATTTCTTTAGTTTAAAGAAACTTTAACACTCCCCCAAAAGGTTTTCTTTATTAGTTTTTTTTTTTGATTTTTTTTTGGGAAATTTTGGTTTAGATCTTCATTAACCCTTTAAATTTTAGGAAAAAATAAAATAAAAAAGAAACCAAAAAATTTTTTGAAAATAAAAAAAGAAATCATGGCCCAAAAAGTTTAAAGGGGATAAATGGGTGGACCTCCCAAAAAAAAAAGTTTAAAAAAAAGTCAGCAAATTGTTTTTCGGGGGTTTGGGGGTCTTTTTTGGGGAAAGTGCCTTAAAAAAAAGCCTTTACTTTTAAAATTTTGGAAAAATTTTAAAGAAGATCCCTCCCTTTTTTTTTCATCACATTCAAACAAAATTATTTATTTGCCCAAATTACTTTTATTCTTTTGGCAAATTTAAAATTTGGTTTTTTATCTGTTTTAGTTTTTAGCATCAAATTTAAAATTTGCATAGTCCCACTTTTAAAACCAAACTGCGTCCTTTAACACGGGACTCCTCATAAATTTATCCCCAAAAATACACTAAAAAAAATCATTTAGACAAAAACCCAAAAATTGTCCAAAAACCGTGCTCAGTTGGGCAAACAAATTTTCTTTTAAAAAACCCCCACTCTAAGGCACTTTCCCCTCCCCAAAATACACTGCCTAAAATTTTATTTACATCAAACTCCTAAACACTCATCTTTCATTTTTCTCCAAATCGATATATTCACAGTAAACTTTCTTCTTTAACTGCCAAAAAAAACATTTCTCAAAACACTTGTTTAAAAAGCAAAAATTGGGCCCTGCAAACCCTTTTACCGGCGTAAAACTCGCATTACGCCAACCCCAAAATTTTTCCCAGTTTTTCCCGAATTTTTAATTCTTACATTCCACTCTTGTTTTCCTTTCCCTTTTTACAAAAGGAAAAAAATGACGGCCTTTTTTTTTCATTAGGGGCTTTTCAAATTCCCCGCACTTTCATTTAAAAAACTAAAAAAATCTGGCAAAAAGTACCTAACCTCCCACTCGTTGGTATTTTTACTTGTAAACCGATCTATAACCCCCATCTTTTGCCATTCTTTAAAAACTTTCAAAGGGTTTTAACAAACCCCAGAGGGGTTTATGCGGGCTATTTCTTGAAAAGGTAGAAAAGAAAAAACTAAGTGCCCTTTTTAATTTTAAAAAACACCAACTTTTCTGTATGGCTGTTTAAGCGGGGAAAAAAGGTTTAAAGAAAGGGGAATTTCAGTTGGAAGAAAATTTTTTAAAAAATATTTTTAAAAAAAATAAAATGGAATTCCAAAATGAATGAATGCTGAAAGATTGTGGTTTGAAAAATGAAACCAAAGGTTTAAAAGGGGAAAGGGGTGGGCCAAAATTATTTGTGGTCAAATTTTTTTGTATGTTTGAAAAGAGAAAAATTAAAAACTTTTAAACTAAAAAGGGATTTATGAAATTTTGGAGAAAAATTAGAGGGATCAATAAGTACGAATTTTGTGTGTAAAAATTTTGTTTTCAGGAAATTTCATGTGGACCTTCCCCCCCCCCCCCCTTCCCCCCACCCGTACAAGGGGGTACCTCGATAAAAAGAGGGTATTCTAGGAAGCCAAAACCAAAATTTTTATCGAGAAGAACATTTGGTTTTGGTGTTAAAATAGCTTATCTTCAGCCCCACCCGGTTTTCAAAAAACAAAACTTGCCTGTTGTTAAAAATTTTTATGACTAATTTTTTTCATTAAAAAACATTAAAAAATGCTTCATGGTTGAAATTTTTAAAAAAAACCCATTTAATTAGTGGAAAATAAACCCCCTTTAAAAATTTTTTTTTTTTAAAAATTTAACCCAATTTTTTGTTTTGTTTAGGAACGGTTTTTTTTCTTTGCCCACCACCCTCGCCCACAAAATAAGGGATTAAATTTTTTTGGGCCTAACTACTCAACATCCCCAATTTAAACCCAAACCCATTTTAACCGATTTTTAGCCAAAAACCATAGAAAAAAATTTTAACTTTGTTTAAAAAACCTGAGGTTAAAAAATTTTTAAAAAAAATTGGCCCTTTGGCAAAGCAGGCACCAGGGGTAGTACAGGGAAATTAACCCAAAAGAATTTCAGAGAGCGCCTCAAAGAAGGAAGTGATCAAGTTTAACGTACGGAAATGAATGTAAATAACTGTCATTTTATGAGTGATCCTTCCGTTTAAGGCGTTTCCAACGTCTAGTCCAGGATTTTTGTCACGGTCCACAAATGGTGGGATTTATACAGAAAACAGTTCTCTTTCACCCATTTAAATAAAAGTATCCCTTCTCGTCCTTGTTTTCGAGATATAAGCCTTAGATAGGGAAATGATGGTATTACCTTCTAAAATAGCCTTATGTTAAGGTGCTCCAGCGTCTATTCCAGAATTATTGTCACGTCCACATATGGTGGGTTTTATAAGAAAACAGTTCTCTTTCACCCCATATATATAAAAGTAACCCTTCTGTCCTTGTTTTCGAGATATAAGTCCTTAAATATGGAAATAGCTACATTTTACGAGTGGTCCTTCCTTAAGGCGTTCTATGCGTCTAGTCCAGAATTTTTGTCACGTCCATAAAGAGAGGTTTTATACATAAAAAAGTTCTCCTTTCACCCCATTAATTAAAAGTATCCCTTCCCGTCCTTGTTTTCGAGATGTAAGGCCTTAAATAGGGAAATGAATGGAATTATCATCTAAAAAAGCATTATGTTTTATGTGCTCCAGCGACTATTCCAGAATTTCTGTCACGTCCATAAAGGTGGGTTTTATACAAAAAACAGTTTTTATCAAACCATATAATTAAAAGTATCTTCTTGTCCTTTTTTTCGAGATATAAGGCCTTGAATAGGGAAATTAGTAGTATTATCTTCTAAAATTATTTTAAGCTTTTTTTTTATGTTCCTTAATCTCAAACATTTATACCCTTCCACAGTTATCCCCACATTAACTAAAATTTTCGCATTTCCTCTGTTAATTTTTTTGTTTGTTTACCAGCTTTTGATTGTCTGACCAATGTGTTTACTCAGCAATAGTGTACTACATTAACGGATTATTAAGTTTACTCATGTTCTTTCTAAAAATGTTACACTTATTTTTGTTAATATTCAACTATTATTCAATAACCACAAACTGCCAAAACATTTTTTTTTTCTGAATTGTGGAAAAGTTCACTAATTTTCTAATATATGTGGTTTAAACTAAAAACTATACTACTTTATTACTAATTTTTTTATAAAGCTTTGCTCTGAACAATTTTTACATAATCTTGATATTGCAACCGTTACATATCTAAGCTTAACTGATCAATACAAACATAATTTCTTTATGAAATCAAAATAAACAAATCCTAATTTTATTTATCATAAGGGTGACCTGGCGGTCTAGGGGTAAGGTGTCAGACTTCTATGCTGGCGGGCCGGGGTTCATCTCGGTCCCGGTACAGATTTATCTGATTACCAAACCCTTCCTTCACCTCTGACAAGACATCTTGTGGAATGTGGGGAATGCCAGGCCTCCACCGTGGTTCGGATTCCACGTTAAACTGTAGGTCCTTCATTTCATCTCACAATCACCCTACCATTACATATTAGCGTAAATGCGTATAACCCGAACGGGTAGTAAGACGCGGTGCTAATAATAATAATAATAATAATAATAATAATAATAATATTGTTCATAAAGTCATTTTAATTAGTATATAAATAATCATGAAAAAAATTAGTCACAAATGGCAGTATAATGCTTGTTCATTTTCATTACATTAAAATATACGGATGTGCCTGACTTTTCAATTTCTCTTTGGGGACATACACATCCATTTTATATCCAAACTTGGGGGGAATCTTTTCGAGACACACATTATTGTCAACTTTGGGGGTGATACACGTTATTAATTATATTCTTTATAATTACTACATTATATAACATAAATTTAGCTGAATATAATATTAGCCTTTAAATATTTGTCTTAATATTCAGTCCACTTAAAACAACAGCTTTTACTTTGTACTGTCATGGGAAACATTTCTTTTAATGTGTTCTACAATAGTAGGGAGTCTATTTTGAAATGTTAAAGTTGGTAAAAGTATCCTTCACTTGCTACTTGTATAGATACAATGATTTTACCAAATATTTAGAAAATATTCTCGAAATTAATTTTATTAAGGCATGTTAAAAATAATGAATAAGTAATAATTGCATAGTCTATTAAACATTCTTTTAACTTTAAAATTCACCTTTCCTAAAATAAATTCTCTCACTCTTGATTCATTTATAATTCAATAAATTCTCCAACTACAGTTCTTCACTTTTCAATGTCTTTCTTTTCATAATTGTATACTTGCAATTTTAATTTTCATTAGTAATTTCTTTACTTATTTTATAACTCGACAAAAGTGAATGTTATATGCTAATTTAAATCTTTTATAAATGTTAATATACTGTCTTTGTAATTTTTATTAGTTTTCACTTTTTTTTTACCATCGCGATTTACTGCCTTTTCAAGCTATATGCATATATGGTAATTACTCTAATGGGGTAAGATGAAGAAGGAAACATTTTAGAGATAATCCACCCGCATTTGTGTGGAAGGAGAATGGGAAAAAATTAGGAAAAAAATCACACTCAGTAGACCCGACTGGGACTCGAACCCGATCTCCCGTCCTCAGCAGGCCAGTCTAACACGATAGTGACGCATTATACTATGGGGTCACTAGAGGCGGGTGGTTTTTATTTGTCCTTATGACTTATTATCATCATTAACTCTGATTAAACTTTAAATTTGATTTATTTTAAACAATTTATGCGGTCATATTTTAAGTCTTTACCATCTTAATTTTATGATATTTCCAACATTCCTTAGCCATTAAATTATGTAATGTTTGGCTTAAAAAGAGAGTTTATCAACAACACCAAACAGGGCCGTTTTATATTTAATGTAATCTAATATGTCACAAACTATCTATCATGAACACCTAAGATCAACTAACTGGGAATTATGATTAAAACTTTATCAAACAATCTTTTTGAATTTAATGAATAGTTTAATAAAGTATTTTGAGCGCCCAAATAAAACCGGCAACTAGTGCCCCGGTTTCCAGCCCCCACCCAAATTTTGAGACATGACTTTTCCTCAAATATTTTTAAAGGTGGTCATAGATAAACAAACCCCAAATTATTGAGGGACACTTTCCCCTAAAGTAAAAATATTGATGATGGGGGGGGTGGGGTGGTTGGGGTGTGTGCCCCTTATAAAAAGCAGGCCATGTTAAAATTAAAAACTGCTGGGTTTTTTTTAAAAAAAAAAGAGAACCCCACTGCCCCTTTTTCCTTTGAGTGTAATATTTTGCTCTGAAACATAACAACTATTAAAAATTGCCCCAGAACTAAAAAAATTAACAATTAATAGAAAAACTTTTGGCGTGCCTTTGGGGGCGGGCTCTGAAAAACGTAGCGCTTGAGTCGGGGTTGGTCAGAGTGGGCACACAGTGAGAGGTCATGATTAACTGGCCTGACTTGAAAGAGTAAAACCCCCCTTGCGAATGGCTAGTCTAGATTGGGAGTTTGTTGAAATGGATTTCACGAGTAGAAGGAGTTTTGTGTTTTGTATATTCTATAAAAAAATTTAAAAAGATCTTTCCATCCACGGCTTGTTTTTTTCTAATTAAGATCCTCGGGCAAACGGCCCAAAGCTAGAAAATGGTAGAAGAAACAAAGAAAGAACGCTGATTTTTTGAAAAACAAGTCAAACCAAGTAAAACCAGCATGCAAGACGTCAACAATTCCTCCCAGAAGGGAAAGGGGCCCCATTAATGACAAACTCAACAATACGGAGGTTCGCGAGGCAATATTCGCGATCACCACCCGGGATCAAAACGTTAAAAGACCGAACCACGGAGCAGTTTGGGAGCACGTTGGGTGTTCACCAAATTTCCAGCCCAGGGCCACAGACAAGGGGCCAAGGGGCCATTCAACAAGCACCCCTACCAAAAAAACGGAAGGGTTGCGGTTTCGTCAGGAAAAAGCGACCCCGGAAGGTAACAACAAGCACGACCAAAGGGACTACCAGTCAACAACACCACTAACAGTAAGTACAGTCTAAAGTTCCAGCAACCCATCCCAAATTTTAATCCAGTGTGTACACTTCGACGGGGGGGGTTGGTAGATGGAAAAACCCCACCCAAAATCGGGGGTTCGCCATAATAATATAAAGAGGATTTCTCCTTTTTTAAGGTCAGTTTTTAATGGGAATAAAAAAGTAAACTATGGTTCTGGGGGGCCAGTTGGACTTAATCCCTTTGAAAAAAAACTCTGAACGTTGGTCTAATAGGTAAAAAAAACATTTTAAAAAAAATTTATTTGGTGACGTAGGAAAAAATTTTACATAGAGTGGGGCCCCTTCTAACTTTACACGCTAAACACCAAGGTTTAGCCTTACTATAAACAATGTATGAGGTACTTTTTACTCTTAGAAAAAGCTTAGCGCTATGGGTTAAGCCATGGGGTTTAATACAGACAAAAAAAAACAATCTAACGAAAGGTTACGTTTCCCTTTAGACGTGTTGCTGGGGTCGGGGGTAAATTGTCTAGCTACGCAACGGTTAAATTGAGAACCTATTTTTTTAGGACACCACCACCCAAAAATAGAGCAAGAGCCGCGTAGGAAAAAAGGGGGAAAAAAGGGGGAAAGGGGGTTTCGAACACGTAGAGTGAATAGGGGACCGTAATGAAAAGAATCCGAACCAGGGAAATTAACGCAAAATCCATAGGAATAGTAACAAGACTTTTGCCCAATAGTTAATTCTCTCGCCGTCTTCATGGTTTTGGGACCCAAAAAGGGTTGTTGAAAGATGAACTACATACAGATCATAATTCGGGGAAAAACCCCCTTAGATACGATGGAGGGTTACGAGGCCAAATCCTCCACTATTAGACGGGGAAAAAGAGACTTAAACGCCTCGATAGAAAAAACAGCCTTAATTTCCTCCGCTACAGACGAAGTTCCCAAGTAGAACAGGTTACATACCTAAAAAAGACCTTTTGACAAGCGGGCACCCAAAAAGGGGAGTACTTTTGGGGGAGGATCAGCCCAGTGGATTGTTTAGAAAGGGTAAACAATTTAAAAGCCATTTACCTTTTCCGATAAGGATTTTACAAGCGCTTCCTAAATTTTTAAGGAAGTGGGGTTTCGGGGGTTGAGAAACAATCAAATAACGGCGCGATTGGAGCAATTTCAAAAATTATTAAAATTTAATTTTTTTAAAAAGACTAATACCAAGATTTAATTGAAGAGGGGATTCCGGGAAGGATGAAAAACCCAGGGAAATCCGTACAGGAGTATGTAACTAAAAAGCAAACTCAAATTAAAAGGGCACGGGGGTTCACGCGGGAACGGGGCTGAACCTGTTTTCGAAAACCGGGGGCCCGATTTTAAAAAAAATTTAACTAGAACCCGATACAGCCCGTTTTTCAGTTAGTAAAAGGGGCCGCAAGTTTCAAATTTGAGCCAACAAAAAAAAAAATTACAATAGACACTTTACGAAGAATAAAACTTAAAAGGAACCCCGTGTTTGGGACGGCTTAACCAGGGAAAACCCGGGCAAACCAAGGGGACCCCGGGTTTCACGAAGGGTCAAAGGGGGAAACATTACCTAAAACCCCAAACATAAGGGGCGTAGAAAAGGGTAATACTCCTCCTAAAAACTCGAAAATGTTTTCAATTTTTTTTCGACGACGCTTTTGGGTCCTATGCCCTAAAGAAACCTAAGGAGTAAGGAGCAAAAAAAGGGATTTTTTGTTAAGTGGCGTGGTCCAACAACCGATCCACCCCCGCTAAATTTCCACTCTAATCACAACCCGAGGGCGCCAAAGGGGAGTAAATAAAAATTTGGCAAAAAAATCAATCGCTTTTTTGGACACGGGCTCAGTTAGCAAACATTCATAGGTTCTATGAAAGTATAAAAAAAAAAAAACTAAAAGGGCTTACCCATTGACGTAAATGCTCTTATGGAACCCCAAAACCTTAAAAGTTAAAAAAAGGGAAATTTAAAAATTTAAAAATAGGCAGGTGGGGGGCCTATTTGGTTTTCAAATTGTGAATCCTCTTTGACACCGGTTAAAAAGGACCGGATTCATGCGTGAACAGGGATAAAAAATTGTTTTCGCTAATAATAAGGTGTTTTTGAATTCGATAACCAGTTTAATTTTAAAATTAGCCCTTACCCGAACGGAGGGGGGGGTAACGGTAGGGGGTTGAGACAAACCCCACGGACCTTTAACAAGGTGCTGAGTGAATATACGGACTAATAAGTAAAAAAATAGGAAGGGGACCCTGTTCCCACCTTGGAAATCGAACCCTTAAAACGATTCCCCAGTACGACTAACCGTACCCTATGGCCGCCCAAAATTTGCAAACTTAGGCACCACATAAAACCCTAAAAAAAAAAGGAAATGACGACCCCAAAAAAGTCCGTACGTCCCCGCCTTTTTAACGAAGGAAAACAGGAAAAATATGGTAATCGACTATGGGAAAAATTAAACGCCAAGGTGAAGTTTGAAGGACCCCCCTTCCCAAACATCAAAATGGCCTTTCAATACTTGGGCGAGGCCAAAATATACGGTGTTGGATCTTAATGGGGCCTACACCAATTCCCCCCTTCCAGAGGCGTCAAAAACCGAAACCCGCGTTCTCACCCCCGTGGGGCATTTGAATTCAATTTTCTCCCTTTGGGAAATTGCAATGGGGCACAATCCTCACCCAACTGATAACACCTATTTGGGGACATAAATTCGAGTACGTTTTACGTATCTGGCGACCTTGTAATTTATTCTGCAAACGGCCAAGAACACAAAAAAATCTGAGAGAAGTGTTCAGAAAATTAAGGGAAACAGGCCTAACCCTCAAACCCCAAAAAATTAAGGGTGGCCGTGCGCAGATTGGAGTCCGGGCCTTTTAATTTTCCCGTAAAGGAGTAGCTGTCAACCGAACGCAGCAGTGGGGGGGCGAGACTTTCCCACCCCCAACAATCGAGGAAAACTCGCCAGGTTTTTTTGGGCTGACAATTTCTATGGAAGGTTTAACCCAATGGCGTCATGCATCTCCTCTCTACCAGATAAAGAAAAAAAAGGGAACATTTTTGGGAACTTTGCAAGCCGAAAAAGCGTTCCAAAAGTTAAAAGGGCCCACCGCGAACCTTTTTTGAAAAAAGGGGGACTTCCGAAACCGTTTTTTCTTCAAACTGACGCGTCGTCGTCGGGGTTAGGGGCGGTTTTGGTCAAAGGCAAAGAGGGGGTTGCAAAACCCGGGACCTCGCCAGCCCGGGCCCTGCACCAACCCGGGGGGGGGGAAAAATTTTCCCCCCTTCGAAATGGAACGTTGGGGAAATTTTGGAGTGAACAAGTTCGCAGATTTTAAGCACAGGGGGTTCGAACTTCAAATGATAAAACCCCCCTTGTCCCTTGGGTTTTTGAATCATCCCAACAAAAGGAAAAAAAAAACTCGGGATTGCTCAACTACAATTTAAGGTACTCGTGACCCACACCTGGAAAAGAAAAAGTGGTGGCGGGCATCTTTTAAGGATTTTGAAAACGGGAAGAAACCCGACCTACCCGACCCCGGGAAGATAACAATCGAGCTTACACCCCCCCCAGATGGAAGAGGAAAACGTGGGGGGGGGGGAGGAACCCCCCAAGGGGAATCGTTAGTGGTAGGAGTTTAGCAGGGTTGCCAAACTGTTCATACCCAAACAACACTACCCAACAAGCCCACCTAAACTACGAAAATTGTAACCGTCTCGGCCCAAGGGGTTGGGAGACAAAACTACAAAAAACAAAAGACGACATATTTTAATAAAAACCGTCGAAACGAAGGGTGGAAAGTGTGGTGCCCGATTCCCACGCCCCGGGGACCTTCGAGGAAAATTTTCCCCGTTCTCCCCCGGGGCCCCCTTAGGGGTGGGTAAAACGGTGACCAAGGTAAAGGGGAATTTTTTGGTCCAAGATGGAACAGGAAAACGGAAAAAGTCCCAGATTGAGGCTTTTTCGCATCTAAACCTCCCCAAAAAGTAGGGAGGATTCTTTTCCTCGGATTGGGCCAATTTCCTAGCAGAGGTTTAATGTAAACCCGTTTTTTTTCCCGTGCCCAAATCCAGTGAGGGCAATGTTTTTTTTACTGACTGTATTAAAGCCTTTTTAAAGTTTGTCTGGGTTATCTCGTTGGGGCCCCCCCGTCCCTTCAAAAGTCAAAACCCTGAATAGGAAATTTTTAAGAACTTTTGGGTTTTTCCGTTTCCATCGTTCGGACAAAGGGAAACCCTTTCCCTCTCGTTTATTCAAAGTTTTTGCTTTTCCCCGTGGTATTAGACATTCACCCCTACCCTTTTTTCCCAACCGAAACCCGTCGAACGTTTTCATAAGAACCTTAAAGCAGCTCTAACTTATCACCATCAATTCAAAAAAAAGGGGACACCACTTACTTTTGGGTTTCGATTGCTTTCAACTCGGCAACCCCCCAAACCCGTCACAAAGCTCCCCCCCTGAATAGTTATTAGGTTTTAAACAGCTGTCACCTATTAATTGCGCTGGAGTTTATACCCGGGTTTTTTGGGAAGAACCCCCCCAAAAAAAAGGTGGGAAAAGGGAAGTGGGGTTAAAAGAACTGAAGAAGTCGCGAGACCTAGTCGCCCGGGTGCAACGCCCAAAGGCCCCGTACCCTATAAAATAGGGGGGCAAAGTAAGGGACGAGCTCCACAAGTTGAGCAAGGCGGCAAAGGAGTGGCGGCCAAGTTAACACAAAAGGCGAACAAATGGGTAATCAGTAATTTTTTAACCCCCGTGACTGTACTATGGTGGCCCCCCACCAAATTACCCTGCGCAAGGGCCCCCGTGCGAGCTTAAACCCTTTTTAGTAGGCTTCTCCTCTTCAATGCCCCCCCCCCCCCTTTCTTTCGGTGGGATGGCTTTTTTGCGTGTAGGGCGGGTACCCCTTATTTTTTTTGGGTGGAAACCCCCTTTTCCCCAAAAAGGGAGGTAAGACTCTAGTTGGCCGGGCTCTGCCTTTAGGAGAAGGGGGGTGTTTGTTTCCCCCCCCCCCGGGTTTCTACTAAAAAAAGGTAACAAAAATAATTTTTTTCCCTAAAAAAAAGGGAACAAAAGTGAATTTGTTTCCGTAAAAACAGTAACATAAAATAATTTTTTCCGTAAAACAGGGAACATAAAGTGATTTTTTCCGTAAAAAAATAACATAAAAGTGAATTTGTTTTCCCTAAAAAAAGGTAACATAAAGTGAATTTGTTTTTCCGTAAAAACAGGTAACATAAAAGTGAATTTGTTTCCGTAAAAAAAGGGAACATAAAAATTATTGTTTCCGTAAAAACAGGGACAAAAAAATGAATTTGTTTCCGTGAAAACGGGTATTTTAAAGTGAATTTTTTTCCCTAAAAAACAGGGAATAAAGTGAATTTGTTTCCGTAAAACGGTAACATAAAAGTTATTTGTTTCCGTAAAAAAGGAACATAAAAAGAATTTTTTTCCGGAAAACGGGTAATATAAAGGAATTTGTTTCCGTAAAACAGGTAACATAAAGTGAAAATTTTTCTGAGCAAAAGGGAATGAACAATTAGGGGAAAAACACCAAAATTTCCTTTCAAAAAAAAGTTATTCCATATATCCTTAAAATGACCGCCCGGGAGGTAAACAATTTTATTTTGGATTAAACAAAACTTAGGGTGTAAAAATTCATTTAGAGGTGAAAATGTATTTTGGGGGTGAACAATTATTTTTGGGGGTAAAATTCTTTTAGGGGTAAACAATTATTTGGATGTAAAAATTATTTAGGAGGTGAACAAAGTATTTTGGATGAAACAATTTTGTTAGGAGAACTGTATATTTTATTGTTTATTATTTCCTAAAATTCATTTGGGTCATTCCTGTTGTGCCCGAACCTCTCGTGGACCCATACAATGTTGTGGGGGAACCATGTGTCTGCCCCCCCGGGGCACCGGGGTGCGGTAGGGGGCCACCGCCCAAATTGGGGGCGGGAAAACAAGTTCAGTATAGGGTTTTTCAAGAAAGTTTTCCATTTTATGTTTTAACACAAGTCTTTATTTGTGTCTTTGGTTGCGTTCCCCCCTTGGGGCGCCGGTTACACAAATTATCTCGAAAGTGAAAACCCCCATCTCCAATCCCCCGCATGACGGTGTCTTATCCCCCATCACTCTGCCCATCCCAGAACTAGAGCCCAACCGTCATAACCACTGACCCGTGTTGACCGGAGTCGGAAACCCCTCGCGCTCTCGAAACGAGCCTTGCAACCCCAACGAGCGAGGCGGGGAAGGGCGGGACAACCACCATGGCAGAAAGAGGGGGGGGGAAGGGGAAAGCGCTGCGCGCGGCCCGAAGATGAGTGACGGGACCCTCGGCAACTGTAAACAAAGTATTTAAGATGTTCCATATAATTTCTATTTTTAAAGGTTAATTCTAGCTTTAGTCTTAATTAAAACTTATTATATTTTAGGAGGTTAATTGAAGTTCATTTGGATTTGTGCAGAATAAATATGTTTAACCTCCATGGATAACGCTAACTTCACAGTTCATGAAATTGTTTATCTTGTATAGGGGGTTTTTTGACTCAAAAAAAGGGGGGTGTGTGTGGCGTGCGCATTGGGTGGCGGGCTCTGCAAACTGTAGCGCTTGAGTCGGGGTCGGCTCAGAGGGGCTGACACGACGTGAGAGGTCATATTACGGCCTGACTGAAAGAGTCAACCCACCTCTCTGCGAATGGCTAGTCTAGATTGGGAGTCGTTGAAAATGCGTCACGCTCACGAGTCGAAGGAATTTTTCTTGTTGTGTTGTATATTCTATAAATAAATTTTTAAAGTATCTTTCCATCCACGGCTTGATTATTACTTCAAATTAAGATACTCAGACAAACGGACCCGAGCATAGCACAAAACAAAGCAAAAAACATGCTTTTAAATACTTTGGGAAATAGTCTGAAAGCACATCTTTAATGTGATTTTTTAATATTGGGGTTTTGGCCGATGTGATTATAGGAACAATCGATTTAAAAGCCGATGATCTGCATCTTGAAACCAATTAATAACACTCCATTTTGAACTGGAAGGTAAATTGAGGTAGTTGTAATAACCAGTTTTCAAGCAAGCATAGACAACATGATCCTTTGTACTATTCTATTGCTTGCAACAGGGCTGTGATATCATGGAAGGGGAGGAGGAAGTGAAAATAGGTGGTATAAGGTTGAGAGTTTTTCTATTTTTCTATTCCTGTAATGAAGGTTTGGCGGGATTGGTTGGCTTTACCTGGAAAACTTCAGGCTAAACAAAGGGTTAAATAGCCAAAGCTATTATATATGCTTTAAGAGAGGATTTACTCCATCAAAATATCATATTCTGAAAAATTTAAAAATGACAAAAAGGACACGGGAATCGAACCCCGGGGTCTTTGGCTTAGTACGCCAATGTTTTAACCACTGAGCTACCCAGGATTCGGGCCCCTGCCCATGGGGCATTCTTCACTCATATGATGGACGTGCGGAAATAGCCTTTTAGAATAAACAAAGGATTCTTTGTATGACTGGTAATTTCTTTGGTTGACAATATGTCTTTTGTGTAGAATGAGGTGGGTTTATTGAAGTAGTGTAATATTGTAGTTGAGTTAGGGGTGAGGGGGCTAGCGGAATCTGAAGTAAACAGCCGCTTTGTGAGTGTGTGTGAGCGCGCGATGGGTCGAGGGGTTGTTATTCAGTTAGAATGGAATAAAAAAAAAGATTAGCAAGTTGGACAGCAGCTTGTTGAGTGCTGTGTGTGTGTGTGTGTGTGTGCGTGCGTTGTGCGGTGGCTGCGCGCGCGCGGTGTGTCGTGTGGTGTGTGTAGAGGTCGGAAGGACATGGGTTGTATTTCATGTTCATGACTCTTGTGGAACGCGAAGACTGCCCTTCCGAATAATGAAAACGGAAGTACAAGGGTGTGCTAAAATAGGAAGAAACTATTCAAAGGGTTTTAAAACTTGTTCATAGATACGAATTAACATTAACTAATAATTTATCTCAGTTAGTATAATTATTATTATTTTTATTGTGTTTTGTGTGATTTATCTAAAATATAATTAGAAAAAGCTTTTCTATTTTTTATGTGAAGATAAATATATAATTATTATTATTATATATTATTATAATTATTATTATTACTAGCACAGACGTCTTACTACCCGTTCGGGTTATACGCACTTACGCTAATGTGTAATGGTGGGTGATTGTGGATGAATTCGGAGGACCTAAAGTTTAACGTGGGAATCACGAACCACGGTGGAGGCCTGCATTAATAAATATAAAAACAACAAGAAATGAGACGTGAATAACAACTTATATGTTAGTTTATTTATCCCACATTGCAGTCAGTAAAAATGTAATTCTGTCCTTCCTTAATTATAACTGATGATCAAATTTAATGACCATAAAATATTATTTTGTCATTATATTCACTGTAGTTTAGTTTTAAGACTATTATTAAAAATATAAATAATAATAATATTATTTTGTATTATTAAAAAATATAGATAATAATAATTTATATATTAGCTACTTTTAAAGTAAAGATTAATACAATTAAACAATAATCTTTCATGTATCTTTGTGTGGTTTTTGAAATACTAAATTATTTATAATTTATGCCCACATTATAACATTTGGAAGAATATTAAGAAGTATTAAGCCACTATCTACCTTCTACTCTCTCCTCCCTTATTTCTAAATAACTACATCACATATTTAAATTTTTAATTACTTTGTA
This sequence comes from Timema cristinae, assembly GCA_039000515.1. Classification (NCBI taxonomy): domain Eukaryota; kingdom Metazoa; phylum Arthropoda; class Insecta; order Phasmatodea; family Timematidae; genus Timema; species Timema cristinae. Next base: position 11,229 of record JBCFYV010001959.1, on the reverse strand, counting down.
TGTATGTTTTTGCAATTAACTTTGTTGTGTTGTAAATCAAAATAAAAACAAATGATTGGTATCGGACGAATGGCAAGATCGGCCACAAATGAATTTGACATCAGCTAATTGGCAAGGGCTGATCAGCCCAGCCCGTTAATTTTTAAATTTTTTTCTTTCCAAATCAATAAAAATTCCTTTAAAATGAAGTTCAACGCTAAAAAAAAGTAGACTTAACATGATCAATATACTATTTTTTAATGATCAAATCAGTTAGTATTAGATGTTATTTATTAGTATTCGACATTTTTTTTAGCATTAGTATTTGATGTAATTAAATTAAATTGTATTAATTGTTTTACTCCCAGATTAGATATTATTATTATATTATTATTTTTAGCCACCGGCGTCCTTACTTACCCTTCGGCTTGTAAGACTTACGCTATATGTGTAATGGTAGGGTGATTGTGAGATGAAATGGAGATAGGATATACAGTTTTAACATGGGACCCGAATCACGGTGGAGGCATTGGCATTCCTCTCATTCACAAGGTGTGATTAATACAAGTCTTGTCGGTGAAGGAAGGGTTTGGCAATCAGATAATATCTGTGCGGGACCGAGGATTGATACCCCACATCCCCAGAACAATAAGTCCGAACCTTATCCTAGACCGCCAGGTCCCCAGATTCGTTAATGAGTTAACCTGAAAAGGTCTGTAGAAAAAAAATTTTTTACATTATTATACATTGAAGTAGTATTAAAATTTTGAAAATTAATTAAATTATTCTGGATTATGTGTTCTGTAACACCCGGCAAAATAATTCCATCCAAATGAAACTGTTTTATATATAGGGTTTTGTTTTATATTAATTTTTTATTTCTTTATATTACCTAAAGATAATTGATATGGCTGCATAGCCTTCATTAACAGATCAGCCTAATATTATACTTCAAAAGGATGATGTGTCAAAAGACGTGGTGGGTTTTAAAATTAGGCCAGGGGTGGGGTAGATATGAACATGGGGTTGGGGGGGAGTCAGGGGGGGAACAATCTCTGGCCAACTTAAAATTATTTAATTTAACTTATTGATGATTAATCAATTGAAGTATGATTTATGGAATTGATAGCGGTTTTGACAAAGGCTCGCATTCATTTGTTTCCTTAATACTTTTTTTATAACCGTTTCTTACTACCGTTTCGGTTTGCACGATATGTACTAATTACACGCTAATGTGTTAGGATGAGAAGGTTGGATTTAGAGGGAATTGACGTGTAAAAGTGGGAAACTTGAGGAAAAACCGCTCTCAGTGCAAACGACTGGGATCTTACACCCGATCTCCTGGTTATTCGGCAAATTTTCTATTGCGAGAGTAGTAGCGCGTTATAGACCGTGGCCGGCTAGATAAGCTCGTTTGATGATGTTTCTGGTGTAAGAGAAACTAATCTTAAATATAAAACGACACAGTGACATTTGGGATATCTTATTCGATTCCATTTTAGTTCCATTTACTCAGTTGAAATTATTTTACATAAAATAATAATTTAAAATTTTACGTGAAAAAAAAAAAGTACATTTTTCCGTCTCATATAATCTGCTCAAGATTCAAACAATACCAACATTTTTTTTATTTAGAATATTTATTGTATTTTCTTAGTTTATTGGGAGTATGCTATGATTAAAGTATATTCTGAAAATTTAAAAATGATACCTGAACGGGAATATAAGCCGGGACCTTTGGCTTACTACGCCAAGGCTTTTACCACTTGAAGCTATCCAGGAATCATACCCGTGCCAATGGTCATTCTTCATTTTCCAATTTCCAGAATATGATATCTAGATGCGAAGTTATCCTCGCTAAACAAATATAATAGCTTGGGCTGTTGATTCTAAGATTAAAGTAGATGTTTTGTGTGTAGTGTGTCACGCACAATTTATTCCCGGAAATAATGACTCACAAGACAATAAGGTTGGCCGCCCCTGAGTTACGCCCCAGTAGCGATGATTCTGACAAGGGTTGAAAATAATATAGTGGGAACAAAAATAAGATGTGAAATAAAAAAGTCTGTTTGTTCCAGCTATAGATTATGTACTAACATGCGTTAGGGGTGTTGTAGGTTAAATTGAGAATAGTGTACATGCATTGCATTGGTGGCGATTCGTGAATCAAACCTGATTAGTAAAAACACCCTCGATTGAGGGATTCAAAGCTCCAATTCCCCTCTTCGCAATTTAGTAATGTGTGAGAGTGACGCCATAGTCCATGGCAAGCCACACAAAACGGGTTTTGTATTTATGAAAAATATATTATAAAATGGCATGCACATTCAAGAAATAATTAAGTTTATATTCTGTAAAAACAAGAGTTGTTAAATCTAAATAATATTGACTATAAAAAAATTCCAGCTTTTTGACAACACGTACTAAACACTCACACACAATATTATGAATTTAATTTTCTGAAGAATGGTCAAATATTAATTGTTGTGTTGTGTCATAGGTCATTATAATTCAAACAGTTTTTTTAAACTTAATCTCTCTTAGATTCTTGGTAAGTTTTTTTCTTTTTTCAATTTCTGTATTTACATCGTAGTTGTCAAACTTATTGGTGGTTTCCAGGCATTCGCAGGAATTAACATATTTAATAAACACTTGTGTTTTTTTTTCTTTTTAATTATATCATGGTGAAGTCGGCGCACTTTAGGAGAGGAATAACAGTGTGTAAAAATTATTTTAATTGAAAATCCTCTCCAGCCTCTGTAGAAATTTTTAATTCAAAATAATCTTAAGATATAAAACAGTCTGACTCAGTCTGTGTGTGAGTGTTTGTGTATGTGTGTATGGTATGGATGTGTGTGTATGTTTGTGTGTATGCATGTGTGTTTGTGTATGTATGTGTGTGTATGTATGTGTGTATGTGTGTGTATGTGTGTATGGGTATGTTGTGTGTGTATGTGTGTGTATGCATGTGTGTTTGTGTATGTATGTGTGTGTATGTATGTTGTGTATGTGTGTGTATGTGTGTGTGTATGTGTATGTGTGTATGTGTATGTGACTATGTGTGTGTATGTGGTGTGTATGTGTGTGTGTTTATGTGTGTATGTGTGTGATGTGTGTGTTGTGTTGTGTAATGTGTGTATGTGTAGGTGTATGTGTTTGTGTGTGTATGTGTATGTGTGTGTATGTGTATGGTGTGTATGTGTATGTGTGTATATGTGTGTATATGTGTGTTTGTATGTGTATGTGTGGTGTGTATGTGTGTATGAGTGTGTATGTGTGTGATGTGTGTGTGTATGTGTGTATGAGTCGTGTATGGGTGTGTGTGTATATCGTGTGTATGTGTGTGTTTTTGTATGGTATGTGTGTGTATTTGTATGTATGTATGTATGTATGTATGTATGTATGTAAGTATGTATGTATGGATGTGTATGTGTGTGTATATGTGTGTATGAGTGTTATTGTGTATTTTTAGGGGATATGGTGTGTTATTTTAAGCGGGAAAAAAAAAATGCTTTTACGCACAGAGTGTCGGCCTCGGTTTGGATATTTGACTACTAAAACCCATGCCGACTAAAAAACTGACCCTCTTTCCTCGCCTTGTTTACTCCCCCACGGAAACCGCCGTTAAGGTATTACTTCGTGAGGGGAGCATTAGCTGTGTTCTGCTCTTCCTTCTGTGATGGGCCCTCTCCTACTTCCCCTTTCCCACATAGCTGTTTGGATGGCGGGATTAGGGAGTCCTAGGCTCCTTCCTTCTGATTCTCTTTTCCTCCTCTCCCTGCTCTTCATGACGTAGTCCCTTTGTGACTCCATCGCGAACTGTGCTTGTCGCCTCCCACGCTGCCTCTGACGACAGCACGCGAATCATGGCGTAATCTTGACTCTACTGTGACCTCCAGGTATTTCACCGAGGTACGCGCTCGCGCTCACTCTCGCGCCCTACGCTCCCGACCCTTGCTCACACCGTCCGCCTACGGACATTCTCCTCTACTCCGCGACAGGTGGGGCACTCCGGGGAATTCCTCATACTTAAACTTGTATAGGTATGACCTGGAAGCACCCGTGTCCCGAGATCATCTCTGTCAAGTTAGTAATTGATAGCTCAGGCTGCGGTTTTGTAACCCTATCCACTTCGGGAATTCAAACGGTAAGTCCATCTCCCTTCGGGTGGAGGCTTCCCACAGCCGCTGCCATCGTGGGAGACTCTTCGCCGTCTGCCTCTTCAACTCTCTGCGCTCAGTGATGTTAGACCTTTGCGACATTAACAGGCGCTTACGCTTTCCGCAAGACCCCAATCGGCAAGCACTCCGGCGATAACGCACACCACATCTTCTGATACCGTGCGAAAGCACTAGAGATTCGTGAAGCGCTTCAGCCGGTAGACTGGTGCCACTTTACGACGGGACTCCTCGGAGTGCCAGTTACATCGGCCCAGATGGAAATGCCATACGGAGGACTGACTTGACTGACTGATGGACAGGAGTGCTTCCTTCTTCTGTTTGGGGCACCCAACATTGGGAATAAGCCGTGATAGACAGCCCAACCACGGCATGCTCCGCTGCTGCGTTAATTCAAGTTGAGTCTCGAGTCGAGGCATCACCCCAATAAAAACAAATGCAACGGCTGGGACGAGATCTTATGCTTACTGCTTGTAGTGAGATCGTCTCAAGCTTCTTCCTGCTCGGTGATCAATACTGCCTCGTTTGTGCTCTGCCAGCTTCAGGGCCAACCGATCCTCCACCGATGTAATCCTCATGAATGCGATCTCAAAGAGGTTTCCGATGTCCTCCAGGTTCTTTTTCCTACATTGACAAGAGCGACATCTATCAGCGAAGGCCACGGGTGTCACTGCTCTTAGTAGTAACGAGCTTCAGAAGTCAATCTTACATGATGTTCCACAAGAGTGCCCAAGAACCGAGCGCATTGAGGTTTTCCCAGTTACCCGATACTCTTGAGGACCTACTCCGTGTAGTACTTGAGGACCCTGTCGGTGAAGTAGCTAGCTATCATCTTCTGCAGGTATCCTGGAACATCCATTTCGCTAGCGCCCCCCATGGTTGCAGTTCCCACCTGGTGTATTGAAGGCGTTCTTGATATCGAGCGTGTTCGCTACTGACAGTACTGTTCTCACCGTTCTTCCACCTGTCACGGAGATCGCATCCCTTGCAAGTTTTCACCTCCAGGTCAATGGGCGTCGAGCGTGCGGAGCGCCCTTTGCGGAAACCATACTGCTTTATCTGATAGTTTTTTTCTGTTACTTTCTCAATTATCCGGTGAATTATTCGTTTCAAGGATTTGCCAGCTGTATCAAGAATGCAGAGTGGAAGGTTTTTGGTGAAGGTTATCCTCCGGTTCTTCCCCTTGGGGAGGAGCCCCAAACCCCCAGTCTCTGCTGCTTACACTTCTGAGGGAAGGTGCCCTCCTGGATCCATGTGTTGTACATGTCAGGAACATTCCTGGCACTCGCGTTAATGGCTGGCATTGAGCGCGACGTTTCGGGATACCGTCAAGCCCTGGGGCTTCGTGTCTCCCACTTTTCGCGCACGCTCTCTTCAGATATTCAGCTGTCACCAGCGTGTGTATGTGTGTATATGTCGTGTATGGTGTGTGTTATGTGTGTATGTGTGTATGTGCGTGTGTATGTGCGTATGTATGTGTGTATGTTATATATATATGTGTGTATGTATATATTATATGTGTGTATGTATGGATCCTCCAATATTTTTTACAAGGACTGGTGTATATTGAATTTTATTATTGTTTCGTTCAAACTCTGCCACTGTATTTTGTCAACTATAAGGAGACCAATCAATGAAAAGTAAACATGCTCTTAGTCCATACCAGAATTGCATTGTAAACACTATATATGACCAGAAAAGAGCATAAGACAACAAAACTTTTCTAAAATTTCCCTAAGGCTTGTATTCTAAAACATTCTAATAAAATATTAGAAATGGGTTTCATTGTATAGTCTTTCATCAGAATCATAGTTTGAATTACATGTGGTGTATGGGACATATTTAAAATAAAATGACACTCTTTAAAAATAAAAAGAAAGGAAAACAAGCTAGTTCTCTTGAAAGTCGCGTAAAATGACAATGCGGAGAACCATCCGTTTGGCTACCCCTAGCCAACAAAGACATAAAAATATGAGGAAATCCCAAGACATGATTGCAAGGGGGAGGGGAACTAAAGTAGGGTTGAATATAAGGGGGTTCAGGTTATGAAGACAAAATCAAGAAATAGAAAAAATATATAGTGTGTACAGGAAAAGATACAAATTCATTGCAATCAATAGTTTTATATTTTTAGTCAAATAGTAAATTAATATAAATTGATTATGTGAATAAGTTTAAATTAAATAAAGACTACCTCTACTAGTAATTAAATATAATAAACCATAGGTAACCCAAACTTAACATATAGCTTAACATATTATCAAAATGCTTACTAATATATATGTTTGCTTGGACAAGAATTTCTAGAATAGAACCTAGAGTTGCCTACATGTAAAGCTGTTTTTAAGTGTAAATCAATTCATTTCCGTTTTTAAAGCTTATCTCGTAAAAAAGTACTGAGAATGGTTACGTTTATTTATATGGATGAAAGAGTACTGTTTTTGTATAAAACCCACTCTTTGTGACGTGACAGAAATCTGGACTAGGACGCTGGAACGCCTTATACGGATAGGGACCACTCGTAAAAATGTAGCTATTTCTATATTTAAGGACTTATATCTCGAAACAACAAGACGAGAAGGGTTTACTTTTATTTAATATGGAGGTTGAATTGAAAACATTTTCTGAATTAAAAAACCACTATTTGTGGACTTGACAAAATATCTGGACTAGACACTGGAACGCTTTAACGGAAGGACCCACTCGTAAATGTTAGCTATATTCCATATTTAAGGACTTATATCTCGAAACTAGGACGAGATGGGATATTTTTATTTATTGGAGTGAAAAGAGAACTGTTTTTTATATAAAACTCATCATTTGTGGATGTGACAAAATTCTGGGTCTAGACGCTTAGAACGCCTTAAACGGTAGGACCATAGTAAATGTTGCTATTTCAATATTTAAGGACGTTTATCTCGAAAACATGGCACGAGAATGGATTTACTTTTATATAATATGGGGTGATAAAGAGAACTCTTTTTCTGTAAAAAACCACCATTTGTGGACGTAGACAAAAATTTCTGGACTAGACGCGGGAACGCTTAAACGAAAGGACCACTCATTTTATGTAGCTATTAACCATATTTAAGGACATATATCTCGTAAACAAGGTCGAGAAGGTTCTTTTTTTTATATGAGGTGATAGAGGAATGGTTTTCTGTATAAAACCCACCATTTGTGGGACGTGACATTAATAATATACTCATTTTGGATAGACGGTAATTTTCTATAACAGAGCATTCTTTGTAATATTTTTTGAACTTTTTATACGATTTATTTGATTAGCGTATTTCTTTGGTCTTACTTAGAACTAAATTAAAATACTTTAGTTACTCAGTCATTATGTTGCAAGTCTGCGCAACTCCCCAAATTAACCAGATTAAACGGTTATGTGTGATGTGGAATAGTCGGTCTGTTCTCTTTGGTTGATTTATTATTTATTCTGTGGCGGCATCTATGATTTGATTTATACTAATTCTTGTATATGCTGCTATCTATGATGTTTTTGGGAATATTTTATTTCATTAGGTTTATTAAAATTTTCCAATGTTGGAATAAAACGGTTAGTTTATTGTGTATGTGGAGCTTGTCAAGCCCGCTCATTTTTCATCACGGTATTAAGATAACTAGCTCACAGTCATTATCATTTGACAAAATATCCCACACTCTTGCCATCGCTTTTTTGGTAACTGTGCTGTTTACTTAATATTGGAAATGATAAGTTACATATATTCATTACTGTTCCCTGCTGCATCATCAAAAGATTCTATAACTCAGAAAAAACGATGTGATCGTGGAATGATCTGTTTTTGACACGTTAAAAGCATCTGTGTTGTGGTGGAATATATCGTAAACGACACTTGAGCAAATTTAATTGGCAGAATGTTCCGTAAAAATGACAGGAAGGGTTAAAAATGCAGACAAATCAATTTGTTTAATTTGTTGATGGATAAATTATTTAGTGATTACTATATGAATATTACTTTATTAATAAAAAATTGTAAACTAAAATTACATTGTTATTATTAACCTTTATTCTTTATCATGAATTACAGAAATGTATCTTTTATTAATCATAATTATAAAATATAACAATAATGCACCTTTCATTTATTAAATCAAAATTAAAAAATTATTCGATTGAATTCTCTTGTAAATATGTGTTTTTTAATCACTAGATTATCAAATTTCATGATTTTAAACTTGTGATCCAACTCATATTACTATGCAACCCAGAGAGAAACTAGGTCACGAACCAGAGCAAGATACCATAGCATCCAGAGAGAACCAACATACACCAGAGTATAAAAAAATCATGCATCCCAGAGAGAAACTAACATACACCAGAGTAAAATTACCATAGCTTCCCAGAGAGGACACAACATACACCAGAGTAATATACCATAGCTTTTTTCCCAGAGAGAAACCAACATGACCAGAGTAAATACATAGCACCCAGAGAGAATCAACATCACCAAAGAAAACTACCAGAGGCAATCCAAAGAGAGAAATCCACATACACAGAGCAAAATACAATAGCATCCCAAGAGAGAAAACAACATTACAACAGGAGTAAAATACATAGTATCCCAGAGAGAACCAACATTACACCAGGTAAAATATCATAGCAACCAGGAGAGAATAACATTCACCAAAGTAAAACACCTAGCATCCCAGAGAGATCCAACTACATTGAGAAAATACCATAGCATCCAGGAGAATCAACATACACCAAAGTAAAAACACCATAGCATCCAGAGGAGAACCAACATACACAGAGTAATTAAAAATATCATAGCAACCAGAGAAGAATCAACATACACCAAAGTAAAACACCATAGCTCCCAGAGAGAACCAACATACACCCAGAAGTTAAATATCATAGCAACCTAGAGAGAATCAACTTACCACCAAAGTAAAACACCATAGCATCCCAGAGCGAACCAACTTACACCAGAGTAAATTATAAGCATCCAGAGAGACCAACATACACCAGAGTAAAATACATTAGCAATCCAGAGAGAACAACATACACAGTGTAAAATACCATAGCATCCCACAGAGAATAAACATACACCAGAGTAAAATACCATTTTAATACCTTAGAGAACCAACATACAACCAGAGTAAAACTACCATTAGATTCCTTAGAGAACCTACATACACCAGAGTAAAATACCATAGAATCCCTTAGAGAACCAACATACACCAGACTTAAAATACCATAGCATCCAGAGAGAATCAACACGAACCAGAATAAAAATACCTTTAGCATCCAGAGAGAAAAACCAACATAGACCAGAGTAAAATACCATAACATCCAGAGAGAATCTACACGAACCAGAATAATACCATAGCATCCCAGAGAGAATCAACATACACCAGAGCCAAAATAATAGGCCTCCAGAGAGAACCAAATACATCAGAGTAAATACCATAGCATCCCAGAGAGAACCAACATACATCAGAGTAAAATAACCATAGCTCCCAGAGAGAATCAACATACACCAAAGTAAATACACCATAGCATCCCACAGAGAACCAACATAGACCAGTGTAAAATACAGAGTTATTTAAGAAGGAATTCTTAAGAAATAAAAAACCAGAGCATCCCCACTGTAACCAAACCATCCATAGTAAGCCAGAGAATCCTGAAAGAACCAGACTAACTCTGGTTTTTCATACCCATGAAAACCAGACGCTTAATGTTGATCTGGAGTTTCCTGGTTTTGCTACTTTGGGTTTCCTCTTGGAGATTTTCACAAGGTATATAAAAGATATTATAAAGAACCTTTATATTATTTAGTATGGAATTCCTTAAACACTTTTTCATATTCTAATTAGATTTAAATTTTCCTTAATTACACAGCAACTATGTATTAATATATTTTTACAACTGAAGAATCATATAATAGTATAATAGGCCTACATAATGTATATTAAACAAAAGATATTAAAAAATAGTTTTATTATTTAATGACCTTTTTTTAAACTGGGGGTATTACCATCCCTGCCTTTACTATTTAAGGCAAATAATATTTACCTTCCATTGGTCAGTAGTATCATCTCATAAAATATTATTTAACTATCGACATAATTGTGTTGACGCTAAGTCTATTTAAAATTTTTAGGAAATATATACTTGAGGGTTGGAAAACATAACCTCGGCGATAATTGTTAAAGACGAAGTACCAAAAGTACTATATATAAAATATAATTTTTTAACTAATAAATAAAAAGTATATTGAAAACTTTTTAGGCCGTATTCAAGAACGAAACGAGTAAAAGTGAAAGGTATTGGTTTGATTTGCTCCTCGGTATTGAGGTATCTGCAAGTATCGTACCATCTAAGATAGTAATTAACGCCACTCACACTTTCGAAGTACAATTAATATGTTTAAGATCCATTTCAAAAATCTCAATTCTACCACTCGTCACAAGTGCTTATTTCATTTGCATTATTACATCCCTTTATAGAGGAAATCTCTAATTTGGTTATATTCATACCCAAATTTTCCTCTAAATGCTACCCATCAAGATTAAATAAAAAATTCCCTTCAGGGTGTTATTAGATGGTATGACTGATTGTTGCCTTAGTGCCCTCATACCATCAATACATTTTAAAAAATAATTTTATAACCATATTTATTCGATCAAGATTCCAAACCAAAACAAATAATAAGCATTTGATTGATAATCAGTATTTCATATAAATTTAAATTTTAGCTACATAAATGAGTAAATTAAGTAATTGTTATTTGTATGCTATCATTTGTTGAGAGCTATCATTTGAAGTTAAACTTATTTTCAAAATCTAAATTCGCAACGATAATAGCGCCACTTAGCTTCAATGTCTGATCCAATGGAAACATAAAAAGTATCCAGACTCGTATATTTAAACTATGGTTTCCACTAAGCGCCATAAACTGCGGTACTTAAATAAAATAACTAAAGGCAGAAGTGTTGATCATGTTTATATGGGTTTTGTCTTTGTATTTGTGTTGTGTTCTCTTTTGTATTTGCATTTGCTGCGTGTTTACGTACGTATGCGGAAATTAACTTTGACACT